>KZ308548.1:404524-426118 GCA_000376725.2 Ladona fulva
AACTGAATATATATATACACATACATACATCCATATATATACATACATATATACGAAGAGATTGAATATTAAATTTCTAATAAAGCTTTTGAATGCAAATAAACACGCCCGAGATTTCGACAAGGAAACTCTTTAGAAGAACTCTCATTTAGCCATCATGATGCAAAAGCTCATATATATTTCCATTTCCTCCATATTCGAGTCTGTCTCATCATTTTGGCCACATCTCTCCCTTTCCCTTGGCTTTTTGTTTGGAATCCTGTAATTTGTTTCGTCCCTCTCCATCATTTTTTTATTAGTTAACTCGTACTCCGTTGCCTCGTCTCACTTTCCCATTCTCCCACAACAAACGACACTCGCTTTTTCCTCACGTATTTTTTTCGTGAATCTCTTTATTTTCGCCTCTTCTCTGACCTCTTCTTCTTCCATACACGTATCTTCCTTCATCTGCATGAGAATCAGCCCTGCTTTGGCCTCAAAAAATAACTTTCAACGCGCCTTGGGGCGACGGGCAGATATTCACATGTTTTCGTTTTTCGTTTATTTATTCTGCTTTTCGCTGTCTTTTTCCAAGGGCTGTTTTTGATGGCTGATTTTTGACGAATCGTAAATAGTGAAATTTTCATTGGCCATATTACATCCTCTTAAGTTGGTCTTTTTTGGTGAACGCATATGGGAAATAATGTTTTATGTAAAAATAATGAATTATCTATGACAGGTTCATGTCTTTTTCGAATTTAGTGAAAGGTCAATATAAATATACGCAGTTTCTGCAGAAAAATGTTTGAGAGGAAGATAGAATGAGAACTGGAATTACGTTTAAACAATTTCGCGCAAAATCTCTTAGTTAATTATACTTTTAACTGATATACTTGCAAGGTAAGGTAACCTTCGTTTTCTGATGAATTTGTGCTGAATTTATACAATATCCAGAAGCCTGGTTATTGATTTAATTAGACATATGTCTTAACTTCTGTTCAAAAATACCTAGAAGGATATTTCTCGGCAAATTGCAAATCCTTTTGTCTCTAGTAGCCTCATTAACCAATAACTAAAAAAGAGTTTTAGATTAGAAAAGTGTTTAATATTAACCTCTGAAATGAGCTGTGCCAAATTTGACTTTAATTTTATTATAACGCACATTAGGTAAGCTTAGAATTTCAATATCGAGTCAGTAATAATTCGGAGAAATTCAAAATTAAAAGGGCTTTAATAATCGTGTTCAACTTATGACGCAGTATTATGCTTTTGCGATTTACATAATAGGTAGCTATCAGCTGAAAGCTGTGTGTTCTTAAGGAATCGCCCACTTCTGACAGTAAAAATAGAAGCATGTTTCTCAGTCACTGGTGAATTTCCTTCTCAGAGACATTCCCGCGAAAAACTCATTAAATTTTCAAGACAACTCGTGTGTCGATAATGGGACACAAGTGTTTACTTTAGATGCCGTTATTCGTGTTTTCTCGATAAACAGCCCTGTTTTTCATTTGATATTGTCAACGTTGACGCAAATGAATTCCCTTTCCAAGAATTTACACAATATATTCTCCTTTTTTCAAGACTCTATTTAACCTCTGTTATTATTTTACTAACTTAACTCTGTTATTATTTTACTAACTTAACTCTGTTATTATTTTACTATCTTAACTCTGTTATTATTTTACTAATTTACTTTTCGTTTCACATTAATTGTGAGATTACTCCAAGGTCAATGGTGAGGGAATATTATAGATATTGCCATATGTTTTTTGTATTCATTTACATATACCACATCCATGCACAATGCTTCGGGAGGCTGCGCAGTATTTATAAGAGCCGCCCAACTATATTATCGAGCACCCACTACTTGCTGAAATTAAAAAATATCTTTTGCTTTAGTCTTTAAAAATGCATTTATGGTAATTGTGTTTTGTTTATTTTACATTTAGATTACATTATTCGTTTCATAATTTAAATGGAGAAAATAAGAAAAATCTTAAAACTCTTCCTTGACAATAGTGCTGCAGCTCCGAAACTAAGCGTCCACAGTAATTTTCTTACCGCTCAAAGATAAAAAGTAGTGGGTAATTTTTCCATGATAAACTTGACCTTAAGTAATCAGCGTAACGTAATCGTTCTTTACGCTACGTTTTACTAAGTGTATTACGGATTTATCCATACATTCTCAAATCCTTTAGAAGTGCTGATCATATTGGTGATAAGAAACATGTCTATGCAGTATTTAGTTCGGAGGCTGGTTTGAACCTCAACTCTTCTATTGATAGCCGCTTTAAGTTCTGAAGAAAGAATTAAGTGAATGGGCGAGATGAGGAATGAGGAGTGAAGCTCTTCAGCCTTACTTTTATCTTTGGGATTAAGTACTGCGAGTGGAAAACTTCGAGTAGAACTGCGAGTAGAACCAAAGTGCAGAACAGTCACTAAATAAATAAACAATTTCTTAGTAAATTCTCAGTCGATTAGGTCAAATTTCGAGAAGAACGGGATTGCAAAGAATTGAAAATACAAGTGAAAAGTATAGAGGAAGGAAAGGACAAAAACTGTTAGATATCATAAAGGGTAAGGTAAGTTATTAGGAAACGAAATGAATGGCGTTTAGTACAGAATACTATTAGGGCTCATGAACCTACCGAAAGGTAGAACACTTGTGTATCTCGGTCAATTAGGAGAAACCAATAGCATTCCATTAATCAGCATAAGTCATACCTCAATAGCTTTCATGCTACCACAGTGATGAAGTAGAAGCGATATAGATGGTTCTTTGATGTAGACGAAAGACGAATGACAAAAACCCCGTTCGTTATTATAAAAAAATCATTTATATATTAGATCCTCTCCAACGACCTGTGTCATATTTTGAAGCATAAAGGAAATATTTGCATGTATTTTCATTCCCTTTTATACCCTCCCTTCAATTACGTTATCAGTGCGTTATTACCTTCCCGGCCATAAAAAATCGGGACTCCTCCCTCTCGTTCATTTTCCTATAACTGCCGAGCAGCCAAATTTCATCAACTTCGTCAATCCCGGCCTCCATATTTTCATTTACTCTCCGAATCCCCGAAGGCAAGCAGGGAAAGGAATGAGCGCGACTCTCGCCTACCTCAGGTGCTCATCCAATATCCTCGTCACCTCAAAGGCGAGACCAATCCGACCGCCTTTGGCTCCTCTCTCATCCCTACTCTTGCCCTCGTAAAAATTGAAGTACAGTGGGCAAAGACGTTCGTAAAATGGCTCTTTCTCCATGGCATACACTCCCTCGTTTCCGCCGGTCAGATTTTTACTGCCGCTGCCGCGCTGTGAAGAAATGACGAACTCCTTTTGTGTCGCGAAGAACGTCTATTCGTCGAGAGGTCATTTAGGTATTTCCTCAGGATCTCGTCTCTTTATTGCATCTGAGGAAGTCGTATATCTCCGAAGTCTGGAGTATTCGGGATGTATCGATAGTTTCCAAATAAACCAAAAATGGCTGGGAATTCAGGAATGAGGCAACTTATCCTTCCTTGTCATGCTCTTGAGATGACTTTGAGTAGTAATTTAGAGTAATGCTATGGTATTACGGTGAACTTTTGTCGAAAAGAACTCCGATTTTATTTACCTAATATTTCGTATAGTTTTTGACAAAGGATACAAATGGGACCTTTCATTGTAATATATACGCACACAAAAATTCAGGTAGGAAATATTGGCCAACGTTTCTGAGGAGACGATGTATTTTCTCAGATACATTGCACATCAATGTATTATAAATGGTTTGAATCATAAACATTAAAGGAGATGCACTATTTAAATGCTGAACTTGTACTTTTGTGTGAAGATTATCGTTAGAAAAATTTTCGACACTTATATAAATCAGTTTCTGAGAGATGTGTTACTGATGCTAGAAAATTACTGAATTACTAAAAGATTAATTGATAAGGATAGGAGTTTCTTTACTCGATTTTCAAAACAAGCACTGTCAGAATGATCTTCTCTGATTGCTGTGTGTTTTATGGGTAGTCAGATGTTCTGTTCATTGGTGTAAAGGGAACCTATTCCCGATGATTCTTACTTCCTCCGTGACTTTGGATATGGGATACTTTAATCGATTTAGTAACAGTTATATGCATTTTCGAATTTCTTTTAAAGTATAAAGAGGACTAGTTCATAATATAATTGTAAATATGGAATCCGCTGATGCTTACCTGATCTTGCAGGTATTTTTTTTCTTTTGCTGTTGACCCTCGGAGAGGCTCATCTGTTTACTAACTCTGAAAGAGTGATTTCAAAAATAGCATCGTGATCACGCGTAAAGGAGTTCGCACTCGGATCGAAGTCTCCTAAGAAGTGATAACTGCGCAGATCTAATAGCTTACTATCCTGCATTTTGATTACTTATTTCACTTTATTTCACTGTTTATAAAATCTATCCAATGAGTCTTAGTGTAAATGAAGACAATTCTCTGGAAGAATTCTCATAGAATAAATTATTTAGTTACTTAGAGAGGTATTATGAATAAGGTAATGGAAAAGAAATGTTGATTCTGCGTAAAAAATATGAAGTAGGCTGAAAAATAAAAACATAATAAATTATAATAATTATATAATATAAATGAATTAAAATTTATGAGCCAAGATATCTCATGACGACATTCCTGAAATTATGAGAAATATTTTCAGCTCACATCTTCCTCTTCAACGAGAATTTTTCGTCTGTTAGAAATTCATTCTATAGCGGAGATAGATAAGGGAAGAAATAAAATGAATATGAAGTTCCAGAAAGCATGTTGTGTTATTATGTATTTGATAATTTCCGAGAGTATCTCCGGTTTGTACGCCAAAAACAAAACTCGATGGCGAGCAACGAGTATTATCGAAACGCAAGCCAACGGCTTCATCTCATTCGCACTAGGAAGGACTCATGCCAGTCTTTATCTTAAAGAGGGGGATACAATACAATCCGGAGGCTACTTCATTATTTACTAAAGGTAACATATAATTTTCCGTCCCAACGTTTGATAACCGAAATGTATAAAAAGTAAAAATTGGTCGGAATCTACATTATATCTAAAATGTGACATCTATAAAAATCCATTCAATACCACGTGATTTTGAAATAAAATTAATTGAAATAATCGTCGAGATCCTTTGATAGTGTAGTAATACAAAGTAAGTTGTACACAGCCCGATAGATAATCCTGCCCACTGAAGGAAGGTAAGGCTTAGACTTCCGTGACCTAAACCATCTTCGATTTTGGGGTACAAGAGTTTTCCCGCAAATCCGTGGCGAAAGGTTTCATATGGAATTAGTGGACAGTGGGTTTTAAATCTCGAAGAAAATAACGTGTTTACTAAGCATTTGAGTTACTCAGGAATTCAACAAAAAGTGTAATGTATCAAGATCAATCTCTAAGTGATAGCATTCCTCTTGTGAATCAAGATCGTTCTTGTTGAATTACGACCCATCCTGCTGCAGTGAGCGTCAAAATTTATCAGACGTAAACTGGAATTTAAGGAGCCCAAATCAAATATCGTACACATTTATCGATCCTCCAAACTGCTCCTTTCGTAACTCATACTCCTCAGTCATAAGCGTCGAAGGTTTGTTGGTTAGAACGGGCCATGTAAACATACACAGAGACAGAGAGGATGTAAATAAATTTTTACGGTGCAAGAGCTAGGGCGTTAACTCAAGAGAACAAAGGAAGAGAGAAACTGCGTATGATGTGGAGCTTCTCCAATACACCGATAGGGGGAAGAAGGCTTGTTTGTCGATGAGCTGAGGTTATAAAGGGAGGGTAGTTTGCGTTAGATTGGAGCAAGCTCGTCTTATAGGAAGGATAAGAACGAAGCGGGGGATGGAAATTGGACACAATGGGGTGGCAAGCGAGGGAGGAAGGTGTCGCTCTTCAGTGTTTTATTTTCCTCTCCGTCCGAAAGGAGGATTTAGCGAGGGTGTATTTAGGGAGAAAGGGTGGTATAGGCATTTCCCTTATAGAATATGGGCTGACTCAGATTGGTGTGGGGTTCAGCACTTGAGCCTTTAAGGGGGAGGAAGCCTTTGTAAGAAAATGTATGCGACAAACAAGAGGAGGTTTTAGGGCGTTATTCATTTTATTTCCTTAATATTTAATGCATTCTAGCACTCTGGAGAAGAGAAGGATGACTTCACTAGAGATAGAAAGTTGGGTTAAATGAAAAGGGTCTCTCGTAGAAGGCTGAGCAAAATCTATATTTTCAAGGAACCTTAGCGAAGAAAGGCGGTTAAAATATGCTTTTTTTAAAAAAAAGTTGCTTCTTTTTTTGGAGAAATGTGAACTTTTACTAATCTCTTGTTCGCTTTAACACTTTGATTTCCTTTTTTTAGTCCTACACACGTATCTTGCGAGCCGCCTTTCGGCGTGTGACAGGAGAGTTATTGTAGGTGAGATGCTAACCAACAAACCTCTTGCAATAATATGCATGCTTTAATGAGTTTTCTAAGCTCGAATTCATTAAGAAGAAAGGTTTCTTGGGGATGGAAAGTTGTTGTGTTCATTTTTTGAAGTAAAATAAAAGAGGTGATTTTAAATTGAAGCGCACTCAGTACCAATATTATGATGAATCAAATTGATTGCGAGTCTCATTGCATTACAGCGACCGAGAAGCTATCTTATAGCTCTCGGTCGCTGTAACTACTGTATAGCTCTTATCTTATTTAAGCTTAAATAGACGTCTTTAATTCTACACGTATTAAAATATTTGTAATAATCTTTCCCAGATAAAGACACGATTATTTGTTTGTTTATTAAAAAAAGTTACACTGAAAGCATTGGACTAATCTTTGGAGGATCTCTTGTACGATCTATTTTTGTATCATCATCATCATAAGCCATTTTCATCCGTCGGATGTTGGCCTCTTTAAGTGCTTTTCAATTCTCTCGGTCTTGAACTTCTCGTCGCCAAGTTACTCCTAGGTACTTGATGTCTCTGTTCCATCGGTCGTTTGGTCTGCTTCTTAGCATCATAACAACTCTTGGCGTCCAGTTGACATCCAGCGGTTGTCCTTTATTCTAGCCTCTTGTCCTGCTCACTGCAATTTAAGTAATCTTACCTTATCTATGATGTCTCTCACTCCTGTCAACAACCTCCAAAAATATAAAATCTAATTCTTTTCGAACTAAATGGCTTGTTTTATAATTATGAGAAGGAAATTGAATTTTGCTCTCGGAAAATGCAGGTAAATTCAATAAAAGATTTTTACGGGGAGCTCTTCGGGGGTGAGTTTGTCGGAGAACTAGGATTTTTGCTCCTCTTGACTGCTCGTTCCAAATTTAGTTCAGCATACAAAATATTTTTACGATAAAACGGTAAAATTATAACGCTATTGTTGAACGTAATCTTAAACTAATAGTGCCTATCACTTTTTGGTGCGAGTAAATAGCATTTACACTTGGGTTGTTATAAAACGCTGATGATGATACGGGCTCCATATTAGCGCTTTAGATTTCGCACCCACGGAAGCGGGATTAAGTCGATATGGTTAACCATTCAAATCCGGAAGGACGATGATTCATTGATTTTTAAAGCAGTTATGAAAATACGCAGACGAAGCGCGATGGACGGAAAAACGGTCGAAAAAGGCCCAAAATTCATTAGTTTCCTTTTTGTCGAGAGCACTTCCCCCAATTTTAATTTTATGCTCGCAGACGAATTTCAAGTTTCTCCTTTTTTTCGCAAAACAAGGGTCCTTCATTCCCGCAGATGATTTTATGACTCCGAGTCTCGCCGGATTTTAACCGATAGGATCGGAAAATTGCCCTAAGGGTGAGCAATGGACTCGGTGAATTGGGGTGATAAAATGATAATAGTTGGCGGAAAATGCGAATCCCCTCTATTATCTTTCCAGAATTGCGTGCAATTTAACGGAGCTCGGGGGACGACGGTTTTGAAACCGGAACGAAATTTATGTCTCGCTGCAATAAAACGGAAGCCTCGCTGCGTGGCGTGTTTACTGGGAATAGAACAAGGGATGGAAGGCTGCGGTGCATCCTACGAGCGGAAAACTCGCGGAATCCTTCCTACAAGAGTAACGCGTTTCGGTAAAAAGGAACACTGAAATTGAAAAGCTTTATTACCTATCCATAACGAGGATGATTTATTAGCTCACTTGAGGGAAGTTCCGGGTGTTCCCTGCGAAATATTACGGCCGGTAATTAGCGTCTGCAGAAATGTTATCATGCCTTTTTTCTCTTCTATCAATATCGAATATTTTGAACAGCTTTAGCTGAAACCGTGATGACGATAATAAACACTCATTTTGCTTTAGATATTTCAAGAAGAGAATAAAATACTGGGTAAAGATTCCACAATGGAATTTTTGGAATGGAATGGAATTTTTAGATCATGTTTTATTTCCTTCTTAAAACGAGATTGCATAGAATTGAGGCTACGTCCATTAACTATACTTTCATGTATTTCATAATCTTACTTGCGCATTTCTCGACTCGAGAATTTATAGTTAACGTATTGATAATATAGATGTAGAAAACTGTAAAAAAACGGATAATAGTGGAATTTGGATAAGAATGCATAATAGATCAAGAAATCCTTTATTGGATAGTAATAATGATTTAATCACTTTTATAATGCATATAATGTGCATCCAGATAATTACTTCCTTCATAATAATCTGAAATCGACAGAATATCTTTATTAAAACTGTTCAGGTTTATCGTTTGGTTACTACTTATTATTAATTTGCTCCGATTTGATCTGAAGTTCGGAAGGCAAAAGAACATATCTTTACATAAAACCGTTAACATTCGTGATCATATGATGGCGAAGTGGGTACGACGAAGCCAACGCATGATTTTATATTACTCTTTAATTTGCGAAATTTAACAAGAATCGTGTCACTTTATTTACTACCTAAAAACCCACAATATTTCACTTGATTATTTTCGTCCAAGTAAAGTGTTATTGAATCAGAAGTCGGTAGATGTCCTTCAAGTTTAATGACTTGTAATTATTCTTCAGATCGTTGTTACGCATAATTCACGGCGTGGGACCATTTCCTACATTTACATATTTACATATAAATCATTGAATCACAAAATACGTTAAATTCACTTAGCTATTGCTTAGTAGGTTATTAACCCGTATTCATTCTCTTAATGGTACAGCGAACTTTCAGTCTAGATCGTTATTTTTCACGAATCCATAATTCCATTACCTTTTTCCAAGCGCTAGACAAAATAGCTCCAACAACACTCGCGTTGCGGAAATAAGTTGAACGTGGAGCACAAACAACCATGATCTCGTTGGAATTTAAACCGCGACCTCAACGCTGGAAGCCAGATATCCAGATATCATAAAGGGAGGAATTCATCCAAAAGACTCTTTCAGCTATATGTTTTGCATGCGGTGCGACGCTTTCATTTAAATATCAAGTATCAGCGTGTTAATAAACGAGTTAAACCCAGAGTTATCGCTGGTCAAAGAAAACCCTTTGCATCGCGGTAATTTGAATTGGCGTAGGAAGCCGAAGGGGAATTAATGGCTCTTAGGATATAATTTCCACGTGCAATATCAAGTTGGAATGAGCATGAAAATAATTTATTCTCAAACTACGTCATCAGTTACAATCCTTTGATGTGGCTAATGCGCCGACCGTGATATAAGTATCCTCACGTTCCTGCAGAGGCTTTTCAGTGAAGCTGACAGACCTCTTATTTTTTAGGCCTTATGAAAATATTCAGTAAATGAGTCAATTTCCAGCACAGCCTTTCCTAATTTCTTTAGGTGCATACATAAATAAACCACGTAGCTCAAATTTTCTCTTCGTTAAGATTGCCTGTATTTATTCATCGTTGAACGATGATAGCTAACGGAATTTTCTCTTTATGACCCAAGAAATAGACCGTCTTTACCTATTGAGCGGTTACTATCAGCTCGCAGAAACTACAACTATGAAACTCTACGGAAAGTTTTACAGTTAGCCCATTAATTCACACACGTTCAACCGTTCAGTTTATGTGTTATCTACTCTTTAATCAGTAACCAACAAATACCTCACCCACAAACGATTCCGTAACTAAATCTTACTGCATCAAAAGATGAAAATCTTTTTACTTCGATCACCGTTTCGTAGCTGAACTACATCATTAGTTACTTAGCTAGTCCTCTGCAGTCTTTTACATATATGACATAAGACTTGTCCCATTTGAGGTGTTAATTTAGGAGAGGAAGTTTTATTGGTGATGTAAATTTCATATAATGGAGGAACTTCTTAATTTAAATCAGAATTAAAATCATTGAAAAATTGATCACCGTACAGTTGACGTTGACTCTATGCAAATGTCGCTGCACTGCTAAGATCTAATGATCGTGTGGGCCTTAACTTGGTGAGGATGAGGATGGAAAGACATCTCAGCATGGGCTGTGCGGCTGTGCGGCTGGAAATCCAAGGATAAATAGGTCTAATAAATCGTGACATGACTGAGACGTGAACCCAGGTCTCCAACTTTTCTTAACTTGGTGGTTGTCCATAAAAAAATAAGCGAGTAATTAAACACTAATTCATGTACATGTATAGACCACAATGGTACGAAACACAGGATGTTAAAACAACTAAAATTTGTCCGTAATTACTATTATTATACTAGACATCAAAATCCAGGTAGTCCATTATATTTACGACGCTGTAACAGTAAATTAACTTCTATTCACTCAGTCGTTTCTCTACTGTGACTCTTGCTAAACTTCTTAAGATCCACTACTTCAGTATAACGCATCCTGCGAGAAATCCAAAACCTGGTGTCTGTACTATCTTCTCTTTGTAGAAATACACAGCTTCGCGAGACCTCGCATCTCCGCTTTTCGAGAAAACCTGCCTCCCTTTTCCCGTCCATCTCGTTTTACTCCGTTATCCATTTTCTTTCACTCAGATAATGTCCCTCTTTTTACCAGATTTCTTTCCGGCTCTCTCCCTCTCTTCCTCCATCCTTTCTTATGTAAATCATCTCTCTCTTTTTCCATTTCTCATCTGTATAAACAGCGCGCTTCTTTATTTATCCCATCTCCCCGGCGTATCTTCCTCCCCTTGTCTCATAGTTTCGCGTCTATTCCATTCTCCCCGTTTCTTCCCTCTCCCTCCCGAAAACCTTCTTCCGCCCAAACGGTGCACTCTTGGGATTTCAATCCTTTGAAAGGATTCCGCGCCCGTGTGCAAATACGGAGACTTGATTTATTATTCGCCTCTCGCCACCCACTTTTCCTTAACAGGCCTCCACCCGCCTTTCCCCTTTCTTCTTCTTTTCTTGCACGGGCGAAAGTAGAGTTAATCAGTCCTCCTCAGATCCGGTCGTTAGGTTTCCTTTCCCGAGGAAAAAATATAATTCATGAATGAATTATAAACGAGTTTTTCCGAGGAATTCGCATGACTAACGAAGCCGTAAAAAATTTGGCGATTTTTCCCTATTTTTTTTCTTTTCGTTCAACGATCTCTTTTCTGCCCTCCGATGCCAAACACGCCACTAATAAGGATTTTTTCATCTCTCCCTCCAAAGTGAAGACCTCTCCGCGTTTAAACATATAGTTTTATTCCGCTGCGCCGATGTTTGGGCAGAGATTTCCTCTTGCTGAACTTGCGAGTGGTTTTTCTATAGAAACTCTCCGGGAATGTGTCTCGTGTTCCCAACTTTGCTCGAGGCTACTAAAGCGGGGTAAATTTTGCGTTATGGGAAGAGGGTGAAGAATTTTCGACACTTGCGAAGAAATTGCCCTCGAAGCCTCTCGTGGGGTATCGATTTCGTTGGGGGGATACTCGGAAGTTCACTTTCCTTAGGATGACGTAAGATGTACCAAGAAGCGTTAGATGCTTGTCATCAGTCCTTCATATCACATTTCTGCCTTTTATTATTATTTTTATAATCTGCGTACATTTTCGTCACCTCAGAAAATTAATTCTAGTGGCAGCGTTTCGTTATACTTTATAATATATCTACAATGTAATTATATGAATGGCAACAACGAGCAATAATAACTCCATCCAATAACATAATTTTAACATGTAGATTTAATAAATATATAATTAGCTCATGTAAATTACTTTGACCCATAATAGTATTACAATAGTTATTAATAGTTGTTAGTAATTGTCATGTAAGATTTTTAGACCCTCACAATTATAGTAGCGGTCCTAGGTCTCCATAAAGCCCGCAGTACCTAACATTCATTCCCTTATTTCTCTCGAATTTAGTTACTGAAATTTCCACTCTTTCAAACCATAAACTTTGTCTATGTGTATGTCTATATGTATACCCTGCTAGCCACCTTTCGGCGTGTGGCAGGGGGTGCATGCACCAAGCAACTTTCCTTATACTGTGAAAATCTTACAATTTTTGAGAGAAAGCTCNTAAAAAACAAACATTCTATGTGCGAATACATGAATCGATAAAGGATCGTTGATTAAAAAACAAACATTCTATGTGCGAATACATGAATCGATAAAGGATCGTTGATTAAAAAAACTTGCTTACTTTCTCAGATTTTAAGTGAAAGTATAAGACATCAATTGTGCTGAACAGAGCATACAACTTTTGCTCCACAAATTGGACAGCAGGGTAAAAAGAAACCATTTTCCGTTCTTTTTTTTTCATTTAACGAAGTTATTAAAAGGATATAATTGAAGGTTCCTTGAATGAATTAGCGCACTCGTGTTGGCTATAAAAGTCATCGTAGAGTTAAATTGGCTCTTTTATGAACATTTTGACGAAAATTGAGAATTCTGGGAAATGCGAACTGGGTGAATCATTAATATGGGAGAAGACGGAGAAATGACGGTTTTTGTGACGCGTTTTTGAATGCTCAGTTTCCCGTATATTGACAATACTCGAACTAAATCTTATCAAAACGTTATAGTTTTAAGCAACAGCTTCATTAATTAAACAAATATGATAACAAATGCATAAGAAAGATATATGAAGGTTATTTCTCTATCGTATTTAGTTTTTATTTATTAATTAGGCTCGAAGTGAGTCTCTTAGCTGCATGCCACCTGATAATTTAGGCCAATAAAAACTTGTTTCTATGCCGCCCAGCCTATTTCCGAGCGTCTACTATTTCCTGAGAAATTTGAAAACGTTCAGCAATAGTTTTCAAAATTACTTTCAAGATATTCCTCATTGTGAATGCCATATTTGAATGCCGGAGTTCATTTAGCCAAAACCTTCCTAATAATATCCTTTTTATTTTTATTTTATCTATTTTACTTGGAACGTCCATAAATTTGCAAAATAATTCCTTCCTTGGCAAGTATTGCGCATCTCCATCATTCATACTCCTGAATTAATTCTTATTCTAAAGAAGGAAATAACTAAAGGGAAGCATGGTGATGACCCAGTATTATGAGGTACTACCTGAGTTAAGGAACTAAGCGAATCCAGTTACAGGAAGTAATTAAAGATTGCATGAGCGTCGATACACTTATCCCGAATGTATAGCTAGATCATTGCCCCGCTTAAAGTTCTCGTGCTGTCGATAAGAATTTTAAAAATAGCAACAAGAGCATTGAATACAATGGATTAATGTCACGCTATAAGTCCAAATGGTTATCATATTCAAGTAAGAGAACAGTAATAAATTTACACTTAATGTTGCAGTTAGCATTAAAGTTCCGATGTGAAGGAATTCAGTGATGTCATAGTATAACGCGTCCTGCGAGAAATCCAAAACCTGGTGTCTATACTATCTTCCCTTTGTAGAAATACACAGCTTCGCGAGACCTCGCATCTCCGCTTTTCGAGAAAACCTGCCTCCCTTTTCCCGTCCATCTCATTTTACTCCGTTATCCATTTTCTTTCACTCAGATAATGTCCCTCTTTTTACCAGATTTCTTTCCGGCTCTCTCCCTCTCTTCCTCCATCCTTTCTTATGTAAATCATCTCTCTCTTTTTCCATTTCTCATCTGTATAAACAGCGCGCTTCTTTATTTATCCCATCTCCCCGGCGTATCTTCCTCCCCTTGTCTCATAGTTTCGCGTCTATTCCATTCTCCCCGTTTCTTCCCTCTCCCTCCCGAAAACCTTCTTCCGCCCAAACGGTGCACTCTTGGGATTTCAATCCTTTGAAAGGATTCCGCGCCCGTGTGCAAATACGGAGACTTGATTTATTATTCGCCTCTCGCCACCCACTTTTCCTTAACAGGCCTCCACCCGCCTTTCCCCTTTCTTCTTCTTTTCTTGCACGGGCGAAAGTAGAGTTAATCAGTCCTCCTCAGATCCGGTCGTTAGGTTTCCTTTCCCGAGGAAAAAATATAATTCATGAATGAATTATAAACGAGTTTTTCCGAGGAATTCGCATGACTAACGAAGCCGTAAAAAATTTGGCGATTTTTCCCTATATTTTTTCTTTTCGTTCAACGATCTCTTTTCTGCCCTCCGATGCCAAACACGCCACTAATAAGGATTTTTCATCTCTCCCTCCAAAGTGAAGACCTCTCCGCGTTTAAACATATAGTTTTATTCCGCTGCGCCGATGTTTGGGCAGAGATTTCCTCTTGCTGAACTTGCGAGTGGTTTTTCTATAGAAACTCTCCGGGAATGTGTCTCGTGTTCCCAACTTTGCTCGAGGCTACTAAAGCGGGGTAAATTTTGCGTTATGGGAAGAGGGTGAAGAATTTTCGACACTTGCGAAGAAATTGCCCTCGAAGCCTCTCGTGGGGTATCGATTTCGTTGGGGGGATACTCGGAAGTTCACTTTCCTTAGGATGACGTAAGATGCACCAAGAAGCGTAAGATGCTTGTCATCAGTCCTTCATATCACATTTCTGCCTTTTATTATTATTTTTATAATCTGCGTACATTTTCGTCACCTCAGGAAATCAGTTCTAGTGGCAGCGTTTCGTTATACTTTATAATGCATCTACAATGTAATTACATGAATGGCAACAACGAGCAATGATAACTCCATCCAATAACATAATTTTAACATATAGATTTAATAAATATATAATTAGCTCATGTAAATTACTTTGACCCATAATAGTATTACAATAGTTATTAATAGTTGTTAGTAATTGCCATGTAAGATTTTTAGACCCTCACAATTATAGTAGCGGTCCTAGGTCTCCATAAAGCCCGCAGTACCTAACATTCATTCCCTTATTTCTCTCGAATTTAGTTACTGAAATTTCCACTCTTTCAAACCATAAACTTTGTCTATGTGTATGTCTATATGTATACCCTGCTAGCCACCTTTCGGCGTGTGGCAGGGGGTGCATGCACCAAGCAACTTTCCTTATACTGTGAAAATCTTACAATTTTTGAGAGAAAGCTCAAAAACTTCTAAAGATAAACTTCTTTCCAAAGCTACAAGTACGAATATTTTTCCTTTTGCGATTATTTTATGCTTTAAAAAGATGTTTATACTTTAATCAACTTTTTGTCTTTTTTTCGAATCCGATAAGGTAGTATTTGCTATTCAACCAATTTTTTTCATTTTCCAGAAAGTTATAAATGGTCAAAAAGATTACGTTAGCTTCTATATTTCTCTGATAAGTATTTTTTAGAAAATCACAAAAACGAAAACATAAAGTACATATTTCCATAAAGAAATGTTTTAGTTGAAATAATTTTCCTCTAAAAACAAACATCATCAGGCAATGCACATATGAAAATACGGGTGTATACTCTGACAATATGGCATTTTAGACTAAACTTGTCGTTATTGGACTGTTTCCTTAAGATTGTATACTTTTTTCTCTGGTTGTATTATATCACCCTTCCACTAATTCGAAATTTTTGTGTAAAATTTATTTTGGTAGTAAAATTCATCATTTTTCACATATTGAATCACTAATTAATAGGTCTAGTAGTTAAAGAAACATATTAACCTAATTTCTTAAAAGTGCTAGTAATTTACCAATATCTTCATAGCGGTATTGGTACTGTTCTAGACTTCCGTGAAAAGAGATCCTTAATTTAAATGCGGAAAGTTCAAGATTCCCCCGAGATAGCTTGTATTACCTCTTAGCTGCATGCCACCTGATAATTTAGGCCAATAAAAACTTGTTTCTATGCCGCCCAGCCTATTTCCGAGCGTCTACTATTTCCTGAGAAATTTGAAAACGTTCAGCAATAGTTTCAAAATTACTTTCAAGATATTCCTCATTGTGAATGCCATATTTGAATGCCGGAGTTCATTTAGCCAAAACCTTCCTAATAATATCCTTTTTATTTTTATTTTATCCATTTTACTTGGAACATCCATAAATTTGCAAAATAATTCCTTCCTTGGCAAGTATTGCGCATCTCCATCATTCATACTCCTGAATTAATTCTTATTCTAAAGAACGAAATAACTAAAGGGAAGCATGGTGATGACCCAGTATTATGAGGTACTACCTGAGTTAAGGAACTAAGCGAATCCAGTTACAGGAAGTAATTAAAGATTGCATGAGCGTCGATACACTTATCCCGAATGTATAGCTAGATCATTGCCCCGCTTAAAGTTCTCGTGCTGTCGATAAGAATTTTAAAAATAGCAACAAGAGCATTGAATACAATGGATTAATGTCACGCTATAAGTCCAAATGGTTATCATATTCAAGTAAGAGAACAGTAATAAATTTACACTTAATGTTGCAGTTAGCATTAAAGTTCCGATGTGAAGGAATTCAGTGATGTCATAATAATTATTTGTCAGTTTTCATTTATTTCTGTTTAAGGAATAATTAAAAAAACTCCATTTGTAACTCAGTATTCAATTAGCCTCAGAAATTTTTAACGACTCATCTCTGTGGCAGTTGGTCGTCTTTATTTAGTTTTTCTAAATCTTGTTGACATACTGTTTGTTCATTTTCAAAGGAAGATAATCAATAAAGAGAGTAAAAAGTGTAAATTACAATTTTATTTCTTTCTTGGCACTATTACCATCGCTTATGAGTTCAAATGATGATATTTAATAATTACTGATGATGAGGAAGTCTGTTTTTGGCGCTGATTTTTACGGCAGTATATCCTTTCTGCCTCCAATCCTTATGAGGAAAAAGAACGCATGCAACCATACCCTTAGCAGAAAAATCTGATGAAACCTCGGGACTCGAACTCGGGGCCTTGTGGTTGGAGCGCTAGCACGCTAACCACTCCGCCACCGCGGTCGATTAAAAAAAATTTATATCATATTTATCACATATATCAAATAACGAACCAGAAATAAACCTCATTTCTGCAATTTAAATTCGTACACCGTCACCTTCACCGTACACCGTCGGAATCTCTTACAGTAAAAAAATTTAATTTTAAGTTATTGCTGAAAAGTCAATGGAATACTCTCGAGAAAATCTTCAGAAAGAAACTTAAATTTTACTTTTTTTCTAGCAGTTTGTTATGAGTATTCAACAATTTTTTCTATTTCATTATTTCTGTGATAATCACTACAGAGGGAAATTAAATTGGCATATCGAACTTTTGTTGCAGGTCGAACTTAAAATAAAATTCAGGTTATCCAAACTTTCCTCCGTCATTCTATTCATTTTACCAATCTTAAGATGAAGGAGACGGATATTTACCTGAACATTCCTATTAAGAAATATGGTCCAGATAATAAAGATATGAAAAAAAACGCTCAATTATTCACGGAAATAAGTGTTTCTTTTACAAATTTCACTAGCAAATAACTGATAAATTTCAAAGAAACAATATTTTTGCTACAATACCATGGTTTCGAAACATTTATAAGTAATTGATCACTTCCTATTGGCTTGGTAAGAGTTGATATATATATAAAGAAACACTTAGTGGCTATAAAAGTCGTAAAACTTTAAATGTTTGCAAATTGTGAGGCTACCTTTTCTTACTCAAGCGCAAATTCTCACATTCTTGAGTATTTTTTGTGCCCTTTCTCCAAGTTGCGGGAAATTATAAAAATTATTCCTTAAACGACACAGAATCAGGAGTGACTAGATAAAGACGACCAACTGCCACAGAGATGAGTCGTTAAACATTTCTGAGGCTAATTGAATACTGAGTTACAAATGAATGTAATGAAATAGAGACGTAGTATGTGGTAAAACTATATCTTCGTTTTTTCTCATAAATTATTTTCATTCGCAATATAATTTATTTAATACCAGAAAAGAACAGACAGGTACATTAGAAGAGGAAAAGAATTTTTAAGTTTCTTCAAACATTCTATGTGCGAATACATGAATCGATAAAGGATCGTTGATTAAAAAACAAACATTCTATGTGCGAATACATGAATCGATAAAGGATCGTTGATTAAAAAACAAACATTCTATGTGCGAATACATGAATCGATAAAGGATCGTTGATTAAAAAACAAACATTCTATGTGCGAATACATGAATCGATAAAGGATCGTTGATTAAAAAAACTTGCTTACTTTCTCAGATTTTAAGTGAAAGTATAAGACATCAATTGTGCTGAACAGAGCATACAACTTTTGCTCCACAAATTGGACAGCAGGGTAAAAAGAAACCATTTTCCGTTCTTTTTTTTCATTTAACGAAGTTATTAAAAGGATATAATTGAAGGTTCCTTGAATGAATTAGCGCACTCGTGTTGGCTATAAAAGTCATCGTAGAGTTAAATTGGCTCTTTTATGAACATTTTGACGAAAATTGAGAATTCTGGGAAATGCGAACTGGGTGAATCATTAATATGGGAGAAGACGGAGAAATGACGGTTTTTGTGACGCGTTTTTGAATGCTCAGTTTCCCGTATATTGACAATACTCGAACTAAATCTTATCAAAACGTTATAGTTTTAAGCAACAGCTTCATTAATTAAACAAATATGATAGCAAATGTATAAGAAAGATATATGAAGGTTATTTCTCTATCGTATTTAGTTTTTATTTATTAATTAGGCTCGAAGTGAGTGTTCATTGAAAACGGTTCTAAATTAAAACTGAATAAACTCAAATCTACAAGATTCTGACAATTCAAATTTATGTTTTTTTACCTCCCTTTAAACTTTCCCTGCCTTCAAAACTGATTAAAAATTGAGGGCTAGAACCAACGCAACTTAGAATCGTCGTAGAACTGTTGTCCTAAAAACATTCGGTCCGAGGATCAAAAAAATTGATTATGTTCGAATTATAATGGAGTTAAACAGAGATTAAACAAATTAAATACATTGATATTATGTTCTTCTAGTTTTGAAATTAGTAACCTGTGAGCCTGCACCTACATACAGAGAATTTTATTTTTAAACATGTGCAAAACTTCAACTTACTATCTTCTTTCTTTCTTTACCAGTTCTACTCGTTCGTAATAGAAGTTAATACAGTTCGGCATTCTACTAATCTCGGCCAATTTTTTATCTAACGTTGTTAAAAGCATATTTATATATACTCGCCCCCTGATGCAAAGAATTAACACTTAATTTCACTTTTTGTCTTTTTCCTAGAAATATTTTGCTCCCTAATTTACAGTGCTAAACCTCGGTTCATAAGCAACAATTGTGTCGATATGGTTTGTGAAATATCCTAGTATCTTAACTTCTAATTAATATGCACTAATTCGCAAGGAGGCCCCGTATAATAAATAGTTATCGTATCCCATATCAGCCGTTCCGACAAGGACAACTTCCTGTGCGTAAAAACACGATCCCCAATCCAAATGAGACAGCCACAAAGTGGACGCCATCCCTTTCAAATTAAACAATACATTCGAATCTACCCCCGGTGTTGATCCATAGCGTGCCATATTTACGCATTGTGAATGGAACATTTTGAGCCGCCTCTTTCCCATTTCTCTTTCAGCGTCTGCTCGCCATTTTCCTCTGCATCAACATCTCCCTCTTCCTCTGCCGCCGCATCCCCACGCACATCCCCCTCACCTTCCGCACCCCGCTCCTCTCAGTTACCCCACATGCCCTCCGGGTTAATATGAAGAGTCGAATTTCGAACTAACATCGGTTGTCATGGGAACTGATTTCGAAATACGCCTCGCTCAACCTTTTCAGAATTTTCTCACTTCCCTCCCCTCGCTCCAGCATCTACACCCTCGTTATTCTTTTCCCTGCCGTCTCCTCCGACATCTTTTCCGCCGTTCCTCCATATATATTTCACCGATTCGATAACATGTCCATTATACGCTGCGGGATAAATATCTTCGATTTCCGCATGGAGAATATCTGCTCGACCTTACACGACCGCTTAAAGTACATTCGAGTGAGGAATATTGCTTTTAATGTCTCCTTTAAAATATCCGTGTCTTTGTATTCCACTCTTTGGTGCATTGGAAGCTACTCGTGACGAGCATGCGTTAAATCGCTAAGCAATGCGTATCGAAAGGCGGAAATCTACTCCAAAATCAATTCACGGTTTTGGAATTGAAATTAAAAATCAATATGTGGCATTATTTTCGTTTTTCACCCCCTATATGGCAGCGGAATTACACAGTATTGTTTGATAAGTAAACAGCTACGCTTGAACTCCTTGGAAAACGATCTGCACGAAATTTTGCTCCTCGGAGGGAGGGTTATACCCCCACTCCCACGTACTCCTTCATCAATACATTCCATTCTAGGATCTTTACTTCCTCGTGGCTGCCAACTTTCGCCATTCGTTCTTTCTGTCTGGCTTACACGTGCTTTGATTGTTCGCCTGCATGCTATGAAGGAGCATACTGTTTGCAAAAAACACGGGATATACCCGCCTATTGAGAATGAGGAGAAGGACACCAGGTGTNTTACTTCCTCGTGGCTGCCAACTTTCGCCATTCGTTCTTTCTGTCTGGCTTACACGTGCTTTGATTGTTCGCCTGCATGCTATGAAGGAGCATACTATTTGCAAAAAACACATTATAAGGGATAGACCCGCCTACTGAGAATGAGGAGAAGGATACCAGGTGTCGAATGAGGAAGAGGTGAGTAAGCTCTACACACTGATGTTGATGAAAGTTTTTTCTGTACGATCGTACGTGGTATTACCTTTCAGATTTCTTAGTCAATGAAGAGGCTCCATTTTTCAAGTAGCCGTTTAATACTCAAGTAAAAGTATATAGTAATATTTATCTATTCCGTCGGAATCTCTTACAGTAAAAAAATTTAATTTTAAGTTATTGCTGAAAAGTCAATGGAATACTCTCGAGAAAATCTTCAGAAAGAAACTTAAATTTTACTTTTTTTCTAGCAGTTTGTTATGAGTATTCAACAATTTTTTCTATTTCATTATTTCTGTGATAATCACTACAGAGGGAAATTAAATTGGCATATCGAACTTTTGTTGCAGGTCGAACTTAAAATAAAATTCAGGTTATCCAAACTTTCCTCCGTCATTCTATTCATTTTACCAATCTTAAGATGAAGGAGACGGATATTTACCTGAACATTCCTATTAAGAAATATGGTCCAGATAATAAAGATATGAAAAAAAACGCTCAATTATTCACGGAAATAAGTGTTTCTTTTACAAATTTCACTAGTAAATAACTGATAAATTTCAAAGAAACAATATTTTTGCTACAATACCATGGTTTCGAAACATTTATAAGTAATTGATCACTTCCTATTGGCTTGGTAAGAGTTGATATATATATAAAGAAACACTTAGTGGCTATAAAAGTCGTAAAACTTTAAATGTTTGCAAATTGTGAGGCTACCTTTT
>KZ308548.1:426190-436228 GCA_000376725.2 Ladona fulva
GAACCTCATCTCCACACCTCCCATCCCAAGATAGAACACTACCCAAGTACGAGAATTTGTCCACCTGCTCTAGTTTTTCCCCATCGACCCTGATTGTTAATTTAACCTTCTTTCCCTTAGTGAATCTCATTACTTTAGTTTTACTTACGTTTATTTTCATTCTATATTCCCTTGCCTTATCGTTTAGTGCATTTACTAGTATTTGTAAATCCCTTTCGGAATCGCACACAATAACTTTATCATCTGCATATCTTACTGACTTTACCATTTTCCCACCAACTATCACTCCCTTGCTTATTTCTTCCCAAGCTTCATTTACCATTTCCTCTGCATACATATTAAAAAGAATTCCTCTATTTATGAATACTTAAATGAATGCTAAATCTGTTCTTTGCTTTCTCCGCTTTGATTTCTGGCCCTATTATTACACTTGGTATTGAACACGAAAGAGACATCTAGGCTTCGGTAACTACGAGGATATGCTGAATATTCTGCGGATTAGTATAAGTCTATCCCTTTGTTGTTTAAAACCTTTATCATTCGGCAAATCCTCGTTATGTCAAAATTTCACGTAGTTACGACCTTCTCCATGAATTGTTTTGGTAATTACAGAAATTATAATGAAAGATGAATACTTACGAATCATCGGAAATGGTCTTCTTTTGATTTAATGCTGAAGACTTTCATTACTATTATAACAGATCTCTCTATCAAATAATTCAGTCTCTTCTAATGTATTTGTATTCTTAATGCGCGAATAGAAGAATGATCATTCGTAATTTTTTCTAATAGTCCTTTCTCTCTCCTTTCTCTCTCTCTCTTTCTCGAAAGCTCTCCTTTCTTCGAAAGGACTTCTTTACTCCATGGAAGGCAGTTCTCCTCCTTCAGGGACTACTGACTAGTTTCTGATTGACAGTTCCTCTTTCAATAGGCTATCCAGCGCTGCGGTAACCGATAATGCCTATTTCAAGATCTCCTTTGGCGTCATATGGGACTACATTTGCATGAGAAGGGTCATTAAGATACGGACAGAGTAATTGTTGGGTAGGATAATCTTCTCCCATAGTAGCGCAATAGAAATTTCGAGTGAAATTTTACGTTCAGGCATTGTGTGCCGCCATTCGTAATACATAAAATACATTCTTGGCTTTATAATCATACTTCAAATAATCAGAAACCATCAAGATGTGACGTGATAGAACAATGGAAAAATTTATCTCAAATGAATGAAAAGATTATCATTTATTCTAATTGATTTTAAGTCATCCAGTAATTCACTTCAAGAAAAATCACAAACCAAGCGATTTCCAGCACCGTATACCTTTCTTTGATTCTACTTTAACCAATTTCGTAAAGGTAATTTATTCTTAACTCTTCTTCAGATACCATCTCAGAAATGTCAACTTCATTTATTTGTCCAAAGCCTCCTGCTCAGTGAGTCTTGTAAGGAAAATCCTTAGGCAAGACTAATTCGTATTTAAATTTCATTCATTTGTGTCCCTCCAGGACGCTTCTGGTGCCTCTCAGAGCAACTTTGCTTCTGAATATCTTTGATGTCTGTGTACGACGATCTACGCTATTGCTAACACCGATTTCCTGGAATCTATTGAGAATTTGAGCGGACAATACCATTTTTATGAATATGCGTTTTCTCACAACTCAGAACCCTTATGCTGTTGATAATTGGCGATATGATTGCCAATTAAAATTTAATCCAGGTAAATCCGTATGTCTCTATCGCTTTGGTGCTCGTCTCCAACACCTCTACTTCGATAAATTTCGTATGTTACATTCATTTTTCAGCGTATATAAATTCCTTTTAGAAAATCTTCCCCGGTTCTCAGTCGTTTAAGTTCACTCCATTGATTTACACGTTCGCCTGTTTTATCTGTATATGTCATCTCTCTCCTCTTCTCCCGACATTGTGTTTTCCTTTTGTGTTTATACTTCGTCAAGTTTTTGGATGCTCGTAATATACTCATCCATAGTTGGTGATTCATCAGGTCCTTTCGATATTCCCTTATTTCGTCATTTCATTCAGATGAATATTTCACGTATGTCCTCATTCTCATTATTCGTCAACAGGCCCGTCTCAAAAATATGTGACCTTTTTCATCTGCCTTTGTTATTGCCCATATTCTGCCTCAGTTGAGAGAGAAGACATTCAAAGCTTTAATTTTATAAAGTAAACAACTACCCTTCTATACGGAAGCGTAACAAATATTATGTCAATTCCTTTCTCTTGGAATATTTAACAAATATGTTAATCGAGGAAAAATATTTTCGTTTATAGAGATTATATAATTTTACGTGTAGAATCAACTCATACTTAGGAATTAAATCATTCAGAATATAAAATCATTGGATTTAAGCAGATAAAAGCGTAAGGGATAATATATACAATATTAAACTCTTCATAAATTAACGTACTGCTTCATATCTTCCGCCATAGCTAACGCATGTATAGAATTAACAAATAATAATCTAATAGTTTTATTTAAATTTTTTTATTTAAAATAATATGTTATAATCAGCTTGGTAATGTTGCCGTATCAACTCTTATCTTCAATTTACTCCTCCTAGCAATAAATTGTAACACAAATGCTCCTTTTGTAGAAAAGGGCTGCCAGGTATGGAACTGAATAATTATATTTAGGTTAAGAATCTCTTGCGTAATCACAATTTTACTATATCTTGTTCATCTCATATTCAAACTTGGCAAAAGTCTAAGACAAGGAAGTTGGTTGTAGTGACATTTAAACTCGCAAATATACTCGACTCCTGGCTTAAAATATGTACTAAAACGGACTAATTCTCATTCCTTTTTTAGGAACTGTATCCTCACGATCATAAACTCATCATCCTTCCTCCGTACGTGAGTGAGATTCCAAATGAGCTGTTTCCTCACTGCGACGTGAAGTATCTGCCAAACTTTTACGCGAAGATTATAAAATATACAGAAGTAAAGAACGATACGCACACATATTTGCATTAATGTTCAAGTCAGGAATTTTTCACTCGTGACTTGATTTCAAATCCCATCCACGGATTCGAAACCGACCCTTTGTTCATTTTTATGCTTCCCTCAGGATATTCTCAGAAATTGCCTTTCTTCCACCCTTTCGCTTCTTTCTTCACCTTCCAATTTCACCGTATTCTTCATCTTCGTTTTGTCTCGTTCCCTATCTTTTTATCGTACAAATTGGAAGGAAAAAATAACTCAAATTCTGAGTTTTTTTCGGTGCCATTTTCGCTGATAATATGGTTTTCCTACTTCTATTATCTTTATAAATGGTGTATTTTTAATGTCCTTTTTAGTATATCAAATTAATTTAAAGGAACTGTTCTTAAAACCTTCCTGTATAAGTTAAAGACATTTAATTCTTTGCAGATATGTCTTCGTCGCCTTATGCAATACATACGCCTTATACGTCGCCTTATACGAGAATACAAGGTATTCCAAAAATTGAAAAGTTGTGAAAGTTATGAGAATGGTAACTTAAATATAAGAACAAAAAGAGTATTGCCTACTACTTTTTAGTATAAGGGTAATTTCTAGAACACATATGATAATCACTTATATTATATACATTATATAGTTTACATTATGTACTGTGATTTCACGGTTTTTTTCACCCCCCTTCTTTGTGGGTGTTTTCCCACAGATTGCGGTTTTTATATTCTTTAATCTTCAGTTGAGAAGATTTTGCTCACAAACCGAAATCTTTTTTTTTGGGGCTCCCAGGTAGCCAAGTGAGCAACGCGTTCGACTTCGGAGAAAGTGGTCCCGGGTTCGATTCTCGGTGGGGAACTACCTGCGAATTGACCTCAGCAATACTACTATTACCCAAATCTTTTGAGTTGTTCTTGTACTCTTTCATTAAACTCTAAATATTAAATTTATCTTGTGTAAGAGAGGCCGAATTGGCCTAACCTCGCCCTAATGAAGAGTTTATTCATTCATTCATTCATTCAATAACTAACGCCCCCTATATTTGCCTGTTTGCTAAGGTAATACACAAGGCTAAGCGCGGATCAGTTGGTTTTATTTGCTAATAAATCGTTCGCGAACAACGACGTCTACATCGTACCAAGCAACTTTTTCGCTCCGAGTCGACTCTTTATAATTTTGACATTGAAATACCTTCGTTTAATATGGGTACAATTTTAGAAGTCACCCTTTCTCATTCTTTCAACCTCTTTACTTGACGTTTCTTTCACTTTTCCATATCTTGCCCTATCTTTTCCGCTTTTCTTCAGCTCTTTCCCCCAGCTTTCTTCCGCACTGCCCTTTTTGACTGACTCACCCACATTACATTGACTGACAAGAGATCCTTGGGATGAGATGACAGAAGAGAAGGCGAAAGGAAAAGGGACAAATATGATGGAGGGAGATGACCGACGAATCGGCGGTCGCACACTGTTACTGAGTGCCTGCAGAAAGAAGTAGGCGATTCGTTAAAGGTGTTCTTGTCTCGTTTAAGTCCCTTCATCGCTTCCATGTCAGCAAGTAAATCTTAACTCGTGTTAAATGTATAGGATAAAACCCGGGGGAGATGCCCCAGTAGTCATATTTCCGGCACCAATCGCTAGATTGCAACACCATTTTTTCAGTCACGTTAGTCGTTTTGATGAGTGCACATGGTGGAAGTTTCAGGCAGATGTCTTGAGAGTTATTGATTTTATAATTGAAAAGAGATAAGATTGGCCCCTTTTTACCCTGCAATTTAATGCAGAACGTTTGAAAATATCTTGGCACATCAGTTCAAGTGTATAACTGAGTGATTTTTGGTTTTAAATCGAATTTTTAAGGATTGCAGAAGGACTACTTGTCGCTTTTTGCCATTTTGGATTTTTAGATGATAAATTGTGCCCTGGAGCATCTCTCCCGGAGTAAAACGAGAGATGTCCCACCAAGTTTTAAAAGGAGTTTGAATGAAGTAACTATGTATTAATATTACCGGCAGTCCTATAATAAATTGNTTTTGCCATTTTGGATTTTTAGATGATAAATTGTGCCCTGGAGCATCTCTCCCGGAGTAAAACGAGAGATGTCCCACCAAGTTTTAAAAGGAGTTTGAATGAAGTAACTATGTATTAATATTACCGGCAGTCCTATAATAAATTGTTGTAAAATTGTTCGCTAATAGCGATGAATGAATTGTATCAAATGTTATCACTACCTGTAGTAGTATTATACCCTGTCTGAGATTGACATTGTTAAAAGGAAACCCTGCAACAATGAATAAGACGACCTTAACTTGGATTTTTAGATGATAAATTGTGCCCTGGAGCATCTCTCCCGGAGTAAAACGAGAGATGTCCCACCAAGTTTAAAAAGGATGTTGAATGAAGTAACTAAGTATTAATATTACCGGCAGTCCTACAATAAATTGTTGTAAAATTTTTCGCTAATAGCGATGAATAAATTGTATCAAATGTTATCACTACCTGTAGTAGTATTATACCCTGTCTGAGATTTACATTGTTAAAAGGAAACCCTGCAACAATGAATAAGACGACCTTAACTTGACAACAGCAAGGCATATCTTAAAATGCTTATATTAAGACCGAGTAAACAAAATCAATACCTTATAGGGCGTTCTTAAGAAATAAAATGATTTTACATATTAGAAGAAATAACACAAGAAAAAAGGAGATGCCTAAGTCAATGTAGTCAAGAAGAACGCTATGGATACGGAGACAGTTACAAAGAGAGTAAAAGTGAAGAATATAAAAGTGAAAGAACTTGTGAGAGATGCCGGCCGTAGGTCAGACGAAAAAAGTGTATGCCACTGGAGTACAGAAAATTATTTCGGTGAATTTCCAGGAGATTTGTTCTTTAGGTGTGTATTTAGTGAGTGAAATGTTTTTTAACAGACTATAAGTATATATATTTCTAAGAATCGTTTATTTGCTCCATTAATTTTGTTTAATTATGGTATATTTACCGGGACATCTCTGCGGACCCTCTGGGGCATCTTTCTCGAACAGTCCGAGAGAGATGGCCAAAATATTATACTTTGTTTTTTAACTAAAATAAATACAAAAAAGTATCTTTTCTTGCAAAATAAACGTTGTTTCACGAATATTAAAGCACTTATTTGTGTTATTAAACAAATTTCACCTTCTTATCTTAAGTACTGTTCACGCTACAGTGATTTGTATGTTAAAGGGGCATGTCATCCGGACTTACCGTATAAATGTTCTTCCTCGTCTCAAATTTGCACATAGAATTGAATCGATTTAATATCAATTTTCCTATTCCCATCCAAACCAATTCAAGTATATGTTAGCGCTTTATTCACAGACAGATTTCAGTAATTACTTATTGTCATATCTACAAGAATAACAGACAATATTTCTGTCTTTATTTTTAAGATTGAGAAGGAACCGAGGCCTAAATACACACAACCACCATCACATATATAAATGCGATATTGAAGATAAAATTTAAACCAAGACAAANTTCCTTTTCTCATATTGCAAATGAAGGTTGTTTTAAGCAAATTTTATAGTTTCCTTATGTAATTATGTCACCTCCGTCTCCGATATACCTCCGACGGAGGTCGGAATGGAACCTCCGAATCCGACTCCGCCTCCGATAAAATCACCTCCGTAACATCCCTAGTATAGAATTCCATTATGTATAATTTTAATCGGTCAATACGCAAAAGCATTTAAATTGAGTCAAATTAGATTTTATTTAGAAGAAAAAATGATTTTAAAAGTTATCTATAAATTAGATAGCGATAAGCTTAGCATTTACGTGCTACCAACGCAATGATTCATGCATTAGTTCTCGGTAAAATTGTCATGTATAAAAGTTCATCTAATGCCAGAGAATGAAAATATGAATATATGAAAATAATACCGGCAGCGGTGGTGGAGTGCTAGGCTCCAACACAAATCCCGGGTTCAAGTCCCGACTAGTCGAATTTTTTTGTTAGGAAATGGTTGTTTGTGTTCGTAATAATTATTAAAATGGACGTAATTGGGGTCCTCTTATTGCTATTATGGAAATAATAATGTTGATGCAAAGATATCAATGCTACGTCCAACCACATATCAAGGGTCGTCTAGAATTACGAATAACATATATTTTTAATTCTCGCTGCTCACTCCAATGAACACTTTCAGTGTGCAAGATTTCAATTGTTTTAGCCCAATAAATACAAAGGCGTGAGTGCATTTCGGTAGAATTAAAACTCATTTCACACCGACAAAAATTTATATTTGAAGGCGTGATTTATTCAAATGCATTCTCGGTGGGAAGAAATGAAAAGCCTCCACCATTTGTCGCCTGTGTGAATCGAGACACCCTTTACGGAGACCGATTTAACGTTATATTTAGTTCTCACTTGCTGTGATGCATTACTTTCCTCTTTTGTTCCAATCCCAAGTCCTCTCGCTCCACCAACCCGCTGCAATGCGAAAGGAACGCATTAAGAAATGACAATGAAACAAATGACGCTCTCCGGCTTCCTCCCCCTCCTTGGCAGACTGCGAGCTCAACAAACCGGTGGAGTATTTCCAACGTTTACCTCTTGTCTGTTTTATTTCCAGTATTTCTGCGCTCGTTCGGAGTGGCTTGCTTCTCACTTTTTCCTCTATTTCCGCTCTCGCGGAGATAAAAAGGAATGGAAAGCACTTCGGCAAACGAGATGAAAATGCGCTTTATTTTCTCGCTGAATGAAAGGTATTGCGGTTTTTGTGCTCTGCCGTGGAATTGGGGACCAATTTAAAAAGTTTCGGGGTGATTTGCTCATTTTAGTTTATCTTCGAAAGGGTGAGAGCTTGGCAAGTTCCGGTTGCAGTTTTAGGCCCCGAAGAAAAGACTCGGGCCAGATATATCTTTCAACGGAATTACTCTTTTAAGAGAGCTTCCGATGCTATTTTGGTAGTTGTTTAGGGTGCAATCGTAAATAGCTGCAGCCCCTGATCAAGTGATGAGCCTCTCTGTTCACACCAAACTTTTCCTCGCTTGATGAATAAAGAAATATATTTTTAAAAGAAAGGCGTAATTATTCCATTTTCTTCGCGTGGCTCTCATTACATAATTCTCTTTTGCTACTATATATTCATAAAATGTTCTGCATACCTCAGTTTTACAATTTTTCTAGGTCACATTCCAAGATAGCTGTAATTATGCAACGAGCATTATTCATTGATGCTCGGCAGGTCCTTATTATTGTAGTATTATTAAAAATACTTCGGGAACTGAGGTAATTTTGCAGGTACGGGCCCCCACCGGGAACCGAACTAAATACCGCTTTTACCAAAAACGATCGCGCAACCTACTTGGCTACCCTGAAGTCCTAGTTGATCCTTTGAAGTTAATTTATTTTTATTTAATTCACTATGCTCCCATGAACATCTATGCTAAGAACAATTACAGTGAAGATCTAATGAACACAGACATCCATTCTCCGGAGAAAACCGGGTAAGCAGGAACACGAACTCGGGAACTCAGCGTTGTTAGGATGGAATGATAATAATTCTCCCCTAACAAGGCTAGTAAATTGATGTCAGTACCAAAAATCAGAGTTTTCAGTCTAAATCTGTGCATCTACCTGCGACGTGATGGTTTTCAAAGTCGCAAGTGCCGTACGTTCCTCAAATTCCTTAACTGTATTCGTAATAAGACTCCCAAACCTGCATTAGTAATTTTATAGCTCACAGACCTATAAAGCTGCCGCTTAATCAGAGAGCTCCGTTCCTACTAATCTTTTCTTGCATCATAAACCTTGTATAGATAACTTCCGGGGAACGGTATTGTCTGCCAATAACTTTATTCTCACACTTTATTATTCCATAGATGTATCTGCAGCGTGAATGGTTTTCAGAGTTGAAGGCGCCATAAATTCTGTATTATCCGTTTCCTTTCCATAGAGATATGAGGATCCCATCTGTTTCCGAAATCAAGTGTTGCTTTAGTTATGGGAGCATAAATCCGCGCCCCCGAGCAGTTCTCAGATTTCACATCTGTTGTCGTGTGACTTACATTCATATTTCTGCGAGGAGAATCGATTAAATTTTACCCAAGATAGTCCTAACACGTTCTGGAACTCGAGCTTAATAAAATTTCACCTGCCAATCGAATGTTTCGAACCATTTCTCTTTTCAAAATGTAAAATGTTATATCTGTGGGGATGTATCATGTATCTTTAGTACTAACTGCATCTGTGTACAGCAATTTAGATGGACCAAGTAGCTTCGAAAAGGCGTTAATTTATAAGACAGGATTTTTGCTCCTAATGAGAGATAGTGTTTAATACAATCTCAGGAATAGCTTTAAAAATGTTAAGCTTAAAAATTCTCCGGACATTTTTGCACATCTCACTTAATTATTTCTTATAGACTTCTATCTTAAAAATGATAATTGATCAATTGTTGAAAATAAATTAATTGAAATGAAAAATGTCAATCGATTGAAAAGCAATGATCACGTGAAAGTTATTCTGACTAACAATCAGACTGTCTTTTATCGTTCAATAAAAGATTACTTTCTCATCGGAAATTAGATGTTTTAAATCGAAACGTTTGAGTTTAGGGCAGTGGTTTCTAACCTTTTCTGTGTCATCTTGCCTTTCTTTTCCACAGGAAAACTCATTCCCGCGAGGCATGAATAAAAGATCTATATTTCCAACTGGCGCTTTTTATCACAGCAAAAATATTGTTTATCACGATTAGCTTAAATTTCATGAGAATGAGAGTGATACTTTTTGAAGAGTGGAATATATTTATTTCGTTTGTCCGAGAGAATTACTCAGCAATTAAATAAATCGAATTCAACCCATTTGAGCTCCCATCAGAACGGAACTCTGGTTTATAGTACTTCAACAAATTATTATTTAGGGTTTAAAAGTAGGACTTTTTATTTAAATTATAGTAGCACTAACATCTTATCTTCCTGCATATATGTGCTCAAAAAATCCGAATCTTGGGATGAACGTATAACCTTCCTGATTGGAGGATACCCAAATTAAGCTAGGATGATATATATATATCTACTTTATAGTAGATATATATATATAT
>KZ308548.1:437497-575982 GCA_000376725.2 Ladona fulva
AATTATATATATATATATCCGAAATATATCCGAAAAATTTTGCTATCTACTCGTATCATTGCTAATGAATGGACTTCTTTTGAGACTTAGATACTGTAAGCAATTCACTCTAAATCATGTTCTCTATTGGCCCACAAACTTTTATTATCTCTCTGAAGAGTGGCCGACAAGTTCATAATTTGTGAATATAAATTGAATTTAATTTTGTTAATTTTCAACATAATTCATTCATTCGCATTTATTTGAAGTCGATAAAATCAACAGTTATTGCCATAAATAGAATTTGCATATTTTTTGGGATACACTGTATATGTTGCTGGTCGTAAATAAGATTTAAATAGATGCTCTGAATATGTTCAGCAATATTACAATGGTATTCCTCTGTCGAAGTTCATTTTCTGATAGTTGACGATATTTGAGATCGAAGGGAAATCTGCAGGCTCTAAACCTTCGGAGCACACATTTGATATTCCATTCGTAGTGATTTACGCAAATTTTTATCCCTCGAATTCAGCAAACAGTGGATATATTCATGGAAATCTAAGTTTACCAATACTAAATAATTCAGAAGTATTTTTTTCTTGGTTATTTATCGATACTTCATATAGTACAGATACTCGTAAATTAACATTAAATCACACGACTGAAATGATTGACATCCTCCATCGGCATCGGTAACCGACATAACCGAATCTCCTCGCAATTGGTAGACGCAAATGCTGGAATTTACTCTATAAAAGAGTTCGTGAAATACTGACCTAATCTGCAAATAAAGCGAAGAATGAAGGTGTGTTTCTTTTTGAAGTTATTAATATCGAAGATATAAATACATGCGACCGTTATTATTACAATAATTATATAGATAACTACGTACTTAACTTACGCTGTTAAGATAGTAGTAATTTTAAAGACGAAACATTTCCTGCGACAGATTACTGATTCATGAGACTCACAAATTCTGCCCTCTCAGAGCGAATTGGCGCTCCAATGAAAGGAAATCGGTCAATTTTCCCTTATTGCCCTCCACAGTTTTATCGGCTCAGTCCAGTAATTTTCGAATGTGTGTATCGCCAAAGCTGGATTCGTGCAGGAATTGATAGCGTGCTCAGTTCTTGAACGAGTGGCTTTTTGTTTACTGCTTCGTTTCTTTTGGCGACCCTTTCTTCTGACGTCAGAGTGATGGCGAGGCGGGAAGGATAAGACTGTGATAATACAATATGATGAATGGGCTTTTACGCCGCGACCTATCTCTCCGAAACTCTAATAAAATTTTGAAACCGCAGACTATAATGACAAAAAGACACGCCAACTTTAAGTCTTCCGAATAATAGCTTCGCCGTTTTTATTACAGAGTTCATTCAATTAGATGTTTCGAGTTCCGGCACTTTGTTAGATTGCCAAGCCCTGGCTAAGTTAATATCTGCCCGGGTAATACAGTGAACAAGACCTCGCGAACCCTATGTTTTAATAAACTGATCGCGTATGCTCTTCTGTAATTTTGTTGCCCTTCCAGGGGCGGGTTGCCGCGGATAAAGTTCGATATTATTTTTTTGATAATAAGATACTTTCACTGGGTTTCAGTTGCTAATTTATGGTGTGTTTTTACGAAACGCTTCTTACTGTAGACATCGCGATTCGTCTCAGAATAGAATTTATTGTCAATGATCAATTTCTCAATCTACATAGCTTAGATAGCCTATCAAATTCACTGATAGACGATCACTCATTTTAGTATAGACATCACGAAATCAGATTAGTGCCACGTTCAGCGCTAATCAGAAATAAAATCTTCATAGTATTAATGCGCTATAATATTATTAACAATCAAAAAAGCTCGTTTAAGTTATTTTATAGATAAAAAATGATAAATACACGACCGGTTTCAGCTGTACGCCATCATCAGGTAACAATATCGGAAAAGCAGTCTTTGTACCTGATGGTGGCGTACAGCTGAAACCGGTCGTGTATTTAAGTTTTATTTGTGGAAATTACTAAGTCTGTTTTATCATTTTTAATGTCTTTCCATGAAGTACGGCCAGAGAACCTAGATTTTAATTTATAGATGTATATTATATTTTTACTCTTACATTTTATTATTATATTCTTATATGATATGTTCTAGATGTACTAAAAATATCACGGGAAATATAGCACCCTAAACTAGAGGAATAATTACAGAAATTGTTACAACTTACGTTGGCATCAGCACCAGCGTATTTAACGGGGCCAAGGTCGAGTCACACGTTACTTCATGGCTCAAGGACTTCTACTCCTTTGGCTTCTGCTGTTATAGCTCCAATTCGCTGCTCTATTCTGAGAAGCTAAAAACGTCCAAAGGAAATCGAATTCGTGACCGCAAAAGGCTACACCGGGCGTTTGTATATTGAAAGACCGCGCCGGAGTGTGGCGATGTTTATCAATTATTTTGCAGCATCCGGCCTGCACTGGTAAAACAAAACGGAGGAATTCAATTTTAACGCAGAATAAGATATCACTAAGATTACGATTATTTCGTTTTTTCTTGCTTGTTTAATCCATTTATCTGCACATATTTATCTGTAAGCCAAAATCAGTTTTCGAGTGAGAAGAAAAAATTCCCCCTGCTCTTGGTCCAAGCGTAAGCTCTAAACTAGGAGTTCAAAATATTTTGGTTTCCATATTTTCTCAGCCTTTAGAAAATTATCACGTAAACCCAGTTCATTTTAACATCGAATAAATTTTATAGTATACCTCACATATTCACAGCCTCACTTAAAGATTTTAAATTATAGATCAGTCCGGATAAGTTTCCAAAATATCTACTTTTAGAACACTTCCATAACATAATACGTGAGATAATTAATTTACAATTCTCTATTCTACTGTGCAGACCCCAATAATTCGCTGAATCTGAACCTTAGTTTTATCGTGATCTATTTTTAATTCGTGATTCGTATCACGTCCGTCAAACCAAAGTTATTCTATGAACGGAAATTTTATATGCCCCGCAGCTTATTAAATAACTCAAATACCACACATTTCAAGCATAAATATAAGACCGAAAGTTATGGTCACGGAAGGTTTTCATTGATATGTCTTACATAACACGTAAAAATTCACTCACTAAGTTTGCTGGAAGACTTCGCTTACCTCCCTCAAAAAAAAATCACGCCTGATAAATCCCGTAATTAACCAACGATATACGAAACTCTTGGCGGACTTCCAGATCCACCGTACGCGTATCTACGCACTTTGGCGGGCTTGATAACGTAATCTCCGCATGCCACAAGTGACATAAACATCTCCAACGTCATTCTGCATCGTTGAAGTACGGAAGCCAGTAGGGTAAAACTCATTCTCCACCACCGCCTCCTCTCTCTCCCTCAGTCCCTTTTTCCCTTCTCTCCGTATCTTGTTCCATTTTCTCCACTCCCTCCATCTCGATTTATCCTTCTGACTCCGCTGGGTCTCATTTTTCGGCCACCTTCGGGAACAAAACTCAGACCCAATCTCGTCACACGGCCCCATCAAACACACGCAACGTCCCACCACCTTCCTCATCTCCTTCCTCGGAGCAAATCCCTTCAGTCATTTCGTTGCTCCGATCTCATGAAAAAGAGTCGGTGTGACCAAGAAATTACATATTTTATATTAAGCATACATGTAGTTCTGTTCTGATTTATGCATCTAGGGTATTACGTTGTACTGGGAAATGATGGAGCATTTCAATACCCCAGATAATACAGTTGAGAATTAGTCTTTTGGAATCGCAATATAGACTGACTGGTGTGCTTCTGTATGAAATGACAAACTGTCTCGGGTCTAGGAATGTTAAAATCAAGAGAAAGCCTAGCTTACAAAATATATTCTGTAAAACTACCTACCTGTAGAATCCACATGACTATTTTCCTACAAAGGAGCATATCAATCTCACGTTAATCAGAAATATTTGCAGGATATCGCACAATCAATACTCTAAGAATTCCTTCCAAGTTCTACTCATTAGCGCTTATTCTTGAATTCTAAGATATTTACGTAGCAGTGAACTTGGCACTCTACCTGCTAAGTTTCCTATACCCTTTTAACTGTGTCATTATGATCTAATGTGATATTAATAATATTATAAACTAATATTCATTAAACTGTTTTGTAAGCTTAATTGCTGATTATTTTCACAATAAATTGCATCCATCAGTTATTGAGAATAAGCAGTAGAAACTGAGAACGATAAATATTGTAATAAGCATTTAAATTAAATGTATACTATTTGTGACCTATCCTCTCAGCTACATAGCACACATGACATGACATATTACATTTCTCTTGGAGTACCAAATTTGTCCTCCACGAAGAAAGACGTATGATAATTTTAGTGGCAGTCAATTATGACAACTTCATCCAAGGCAGTTGTTGAATACAGCCTGAATTTGTCAAATAAATTTCAGAAAGCTTCCACGTGAATAGTTTCTCGAAAAATGTTTGAGACAGACTTCCTTCCCACGTATGGACGTTTAGTTTTTCTTTACTTATTTCTGAGAAAGTCTCCCGCTTGATTCTCCAACAATCATTTGTGAGAAATTTGTGAATAAATATCTAAGTAATCGGCATTCAGGCTGCATTTCTTGATCGAGTCGTTTGGTATCGACTAATACGAGAACCTGAGCTAGTAGTACCTTTTTTAGTAAATGAGAGAATTATTTGCTTTAAGAGCCTTTCGAAGTCTTTAGAAAAGCAAACAGTTTCCAGACCATAGCTAAGCAGCCATTCTCTCAAAATTGGGTCAAATGTTTTCTATCAAAGGGTTTCATTTCTTTTACGATTGCATTGATTCTCTCAATAGGGCGCATGAATTGAGGTAAACATCAATCCGACCGAGCAGTGATGTATTCACACTCCCCTTCACAGCCTGACGAACTGCGCACACACATAAACTCATGTCAGCTTTGGAAATTCCCCACGGAGTACCTTGGTTGGCCGTGATAACGCGCTGCGAATGAGGAAAAATGCATGCGCAAATTGTGCATTCACCATGATGATGAAGCCCATTACCGATATCTGGAACAGAACTGAATGGCACAAAAAGATGACTGGAACGAGGAGAAGCAGCACAATTTTTTAACTTGCCCCTGACGTCAGATTGGAAAACCAGAATGGAGGGAATATTTCAACCAGAGATTCGAAACCATTGCATTAGGGAAGCTGCTTATATTAGGGAAGAGCTGAAATTTCTCCTAGTAACCTTTCTTAAGAAGCTTAATATTTTAATTATCAGATAGTAATAAAATTGGCATACAACATTTCAATTAGCAGATAATACATAAATTAGATAGTGTTTTAATGATATTAAAAGACGAAAACTCGGAAGCGCTAAAAAGATTATCCATTATTATTTTTATTGTTAATGATATGACAACCTAGCCCTCAAAAGAAAAATTAAAGCGTATTTTTTAAAGTTAAGTAATTCTTAATATTTGAATGATATTTCGTCCCAAGTATTAATTTTTAATATCAAAGTGGTAATACTAAAATAATCGTCTAGAAATTTTGAAGGAAAATCATACATTAAAATGCCTTTCTCATAGATTCTTAAGTAGATTGTTTCACTTCCTTCGTTGCGGTTGCGTTATTAGCCTTTAATAAATACCTCTTCTCCTCTCCTACAGCCAACGACGCACGGTTGGTTCTACGTGGAATTAGTCCCAAAGTAGTGAAAGTGACCTTGGGTATAATTTTGTCGAAGATTGCATCGTAGATTTTCTTTTTAAATTTCATTGCTTCCCATCCTTTTGTTCCCCAAATATGATTTACTTTAAGAGTAAATATATGGAACCAATGTTAAAATTATTCTCCCATCTTACCTAGGTTCATACATTCCTCTTGATCATAATATTAATGTTAAAAATCGTAATTTTTCTACTTGAATTCTGCAGATTTCCATTGGGACAAATGAGACAGTAAAATAAATTTGAAACCTCCTTGAATAGAGTCACTGATATCTCGCACGATGTAACTTCATTTTGTGAAGTGTGCTATGATCAATTAAATGAACTAGCTAAAGCATGAATTTGGCGGTAAAATTACTTCAAAAGTGTTTTAAATTTCCTTAGGAGGAATGGCAATATGATTCTTAGAAGTGAAGTAATGAATTAAATAGTTAGATTAAATATCAGACGTGTATGTATATGAGCGTACGCATAACGAGTTATACACATTACGGGCATAACTTTCATAGATCAAAATATTTTCCCATGCCTCAACCATTCCTTCATTCTTTGTAAATTTTAAAACGAAATATGATTTAACACTTGGAAGAGAGACTCAGACAAGCTTAACCTTGTCAATAAAGGATTCATCAATCAATCAACCAATATTTTACTGACCCAGTATTATTTAACTACGGTATAACACGATAGGAACTATTTATAAGGAAGAAATAATACCAGTTATGAGTACGAGATATGTGAACAACAAAGTTTTCCATTTTAGATCAAATGTTTCGACCACTTTGTTCCCTTATTTTCAATTCAGTTACTTTTACACACACACTATTTCCTGCGGAAAGGAAAGATTGCGTTGGTTCTTGGAATAACTTCATCAACTAGATAGAAAGCACCTGTTTCGAGGAAGGCTCAAATGGATGCAGTGTAAAATCATTTTTTTCAATAGCACTCGTATACGTACGCTGCCAAAGCGCCAGAGTTTTTCTCCGCTCTCCGAAATCAGCCGAGTACCCCGAACACAGAAGTTATTCGCGTCAAAAACTGTTTCCCGAGCGCGTCGCCAATTCTCGCGGAACGAATGAGCCCGGAACGCGACGATAATCGAATAGAAGCCCGCCAGCGTTCTGCATCACCCTCGTGCATCCCTCAGCGAAGATCCCAGTGCATTCATTTTTTCGGGATCGCGGAACCTCGTGCGTGTGTTTTCAGCGAGAATCACCGTTAGGAAAGGGACTATCGTGCCGATAAACAAGGCTTACGCTGGAAATATAAAGGCGTGCACGGAGGGATAGAGAGGGGATAACGGGATTGTGAGGGGAGGTAGAGAGAGGCTCTTGGAAGTCAGAGAACAGGAGGACTAACCTCCCCTTTCTGACGTAATGAAGCTGTGTGGAACACGGAGAGAAGAGAGAGTCTGGATTTTGGGTCGGCAGAAAAAGGAGAGGAAGGGAATAAAACAGTTTTTGTTGGTGGTGGAGTAAAGCGGATAGGACCGTAGAAGGCCGAAGGAATACGAATGGCGATGTGAAAGCGGAATGGCCTAAATGCAATTAAAGTGAAAGAAAATTGGGGAAAGTGAAAGGAAATGAGGGAAAGCAGAAGGAAAACAGGACTGAAGCTATACGAAAGCGGTGGTGAAAGTGAAAGGAAAGAGTAATATGAAATCAGTGAAATGGAGGAAATGCGATGAAGGTTAAAGCGAAGTGAAAGAAAAATAAGAGCGAAGCCGTATTAGTACAGTGAGAGGTGAAAGGGTATCGTTGAATAAAAACAAGAGAGGAATTGAATGGAAAGATACGGAAGGAGGAAATGGAAAAAATCTTTGTTAACAAGCATTAAGAGAATGACTTTAATTTGAGAAAATTATAGTAATATTGTAAACTTAAGTAAAAGAATGGATATCAATGAAGAAGAAGAGGGAAATCTTGAGTAAAAGTGGAGGGAAGAGGAAGACAAGAGAATGGAAAGGAAAGCAGGGAAAACATTTAAAATACGTAGGATAGAAGTATGAGGGAAATAAGCTTTTAAGTGAAAGAGGATATATGGAGGGAAGTAAAAATAAATAATGTGTTGAGCTAAAGCCAAAATGAGGCAATTATTACTTAGAGATCAATAATTTGCTTAAATAGGCGATCGCGTTATTTCAACAAATAAACAGAATTAAATGATATTGATGTTACTCGGACTTGAGCCCAGGTTTTCTACTTCCACAATGGTTCTATGGATAGATAAAAGATAGAGCATCTGCCCGGACAGTGAAGTTCCTGGGTTCGAGTCCCAGTCACGTCTCTTTCATTACGTCACATCATCCTGTTTACTCTCGGACTAAAGTGAGTCTTTCGTTAAACTTACGAAAGAAGAAAATTTAATAGAAATTAAAAGTTATCTATGAGATTGAAGGGGTGGAAGGAATGGAATAAAAAGGAAAGGGGAAAATGGAATAGCGAGAAGAGAGGGGAAAAGTGAAAGGAAGCCGAGGAATAAAATAAGAGGGAGAGAATGGAGAGTCGGAATAAGAGAGCTGGAGTGCATGGAAAGGAAGGGCAGAAATGTACCTGAAAATGAAGAAAGAGAGGAAAATATTGGAGGCGGTTGGGAAGGAGAAGTGCGTATATGAGTGAAAATGTTTGTTTCTACGTTTGCGTACGCTGTTTACACTTTTAGCCTGGCTAAATGAGAATCTCCTTTCTTTTGAGGTTAACAATTTTGGGAGGTATTGAGTAAATAAATTTACGCAGCTGAAGGTTTAAGGGATTACGACACACAGTTTATGTAAGGTTCGGCTTGGATATTTGAAATGAGGTTTTTTTCCTCCTGGGATTTATGAAAGATGTTTGCGGATAAGTGAAGGGTATATTCATGAGCTACCTAATGAAGAAAGTTCCCCTTTACTTTGGTATTTACTGTGTTGGATGGGTCTGCTGATGCAGGTAATTCAATGGTATGAGTATGCATACATAGCAAATTGCAATCGGTAGCCTTCGCGGGTTTTATCACTGCCGACGCAAGTCTCCTTCAAAAATGTTCGTGTTAAATATCTCTTAAATTGAGTAAATATAATTTTTGTGGATTTCGTTTTATTCTGTACTAACAGTGCTAGGAGCAACATGCTAATGTAGTATTCTTGTCATTTTAAGCGAGGGCCTCAATAGAAACATCTTACTGCTGTAGCCAGCTATTTTATATTCTGTAATGATTAGTGATGGTGTTAAAATTTGCAAATACTCGTAGAGTTGCGAGCCATAAGACTCAAAGGTAAACAGGAGTGAAAAATATCTTCATGACTGAGACTAGAACCAAGGTCTCCCGCTTTTTCACTTCTTCTGTGCACACCCTCCTTCATTCTTGTTTTTTTCTTGTGGGAAATAAATATCCTCTTCCGTCGCTTTATGAGTTACCTACCTCGATGAGAGCCTCTGTTGGCGGTCCGTAGCACTGTGTAGATTGCCACTTAACCTGCACACAAAACATCCCGTTAACAGAGTGAAATTGGTAGTCAAGTGGTTAGAACACCTGGGTTCGGTTGCCAGCAATTTGTCTATTTTTCTCTTCTATTCATCCTTGGATTAATATCTATAATCACATTTATTAGTTACCTTGAAAGTAACTGCTGGCAGCCTCTCTATGTAATCTGGTATAGATCATTTAGTTGGTACTTTTATATCGTTCAGAATGAAGTGCAAATATTTCATTGGGGAACTTTGTCTCGTTTCAGTTCTTCAATATGTTTAATACGGTATCATATAAGATAGAACATACTAGATAAAGTACAAAATGTTTATCGCAAATTACTATTCAGTTTGTAAGGTTTGAACCACCATAGAAACGGTTAATTTTCGTAAAAGTTTTGGTCTTACTTCTCTAACTTTGCGACACACATGTCTTAGCTTTGATCAGGTCTTTTGAGAATTTAGAGTGAGCAGTTACAAAAATATTTAACTTTTTTCTACTTTGAAACTTTCAAAACCCATTAGCTGTTCAGAGAGAATACATATACTACGTGAGTAAATATATATATATACGCTACATTTACGCCAGTAATATGGCTAATCAATCCAAGCAGTTCTTGTGATCATTTTAGCAAAATCTCTTAGATTTTAATTGTGGTTAAGAAAAAATTGTCGAATTAAATTTAAATCTATTTTGTCTTTCAATTTCCAAAGTAAACTTGTAAAGAAAGACAATTCGTCTCTCGATTATAAAATACATCCAGTATGAAGCATCGTAAAGATCACAGAAACTGAAAATGGTTTGTCAGCTATGTATCACATTGACCTTGCTATAACCAGCATCCACATAGCACTTACAACCTCAGCTTAATATTAAAAGGAAACAGTAGCGTGACAGAAGTAAGCCTCTTGCGTGCCGTATCTGGAACGCATTCCCCAGATTTACTTTGCGCTATAACTTTAAGGCGTCACCAGACTTTTTTGTCCTTAATCTCGTACTTTTCCCATAATGCCATATAACCAGTATATAACTCACCGAAACTATAGAAGGAAAAATTTGAAAGATTTTCAAATAAAATTCCTCTCCATGAATATAAAATTCGTTCACGAACTATATAGTTCTTTGTCATTACATAACGGAAGTGAATCTCTAGTAAAAATGCGACGAACATATCGAAAACAAAAAGAGAAAGATCGCCGTTTTATTAAAATCAAACACGATGCCCGTATCTGAGGAGTGCCACAACTAAAATGGATATGAGAGGTTAAATTTCTAGAATATTTAAATTTTAAATCTGAAGCTTTGTACTATCCCTACCTACCTATAAACTGGAAATGGCACCAAAAATCCTGCCATTTTAAAAATGGAAGTCGCTATGGTTTCCTGCATTAATTACTATTATGCATTTTAGGTTTACTATAGTTGAGGATCGTAGCCGGCTTAAACGAGAAAATACGACATCGGACGTAACTATCCATTTGGAATCTAGCACGACAGGTGTAGACCGGCTGTGCCCCGCAGTGTCACACTTTTAGCCTCCGCTGGATCCCCAAACATTGTTTACCACCTCGCCTATCATTCTTCTTTCAACCGGATTAAAATTCCGAGTGCGTCTCCCGGTTTGTTTCCAAAACACTTTTTCGCTCCCTGTAAGAAAAGTAACGATGGCACCATTGTAACGAGATGTCCCCCGAGCGCCTGCCCTCGTAAATCCCGAATAATTAGAGAGGAAAAAGTGGAGGGTGAGTCACGAAAACGTATTTCAATCACGAAAGAATTTGTAAATTAAGCCAGCCTTCACGGTTCTACATTTCGTTCCCGATTCCTTCCTCTCATTTTTCATTCCGCCCACGGATTCTTCCCAAAATAAATTTAGCCATTTAATATTTTGCCGGCTGCGTTTAGGATTATTTATCCCTCCGAAATCCTCATGGGTTAATTTCGGTCATTGTTCGCGACGGTTGGAAAGCTTGATGGAAACGGGAGCGCTGGGTGATAATCAGAATTAACTGGGCGATAGCTGTCAAAGAATTTCCGCTTGCTGGGGAAAAAAGTCGAGCGTTTATTTCTTCGACCATCAAATAAGCCTGTCCCTCGAAAATTCAAAGATCGTTGCTTTTTCTATATTCCGTCAGTTTTCGCTAAACCTCGAGACTCGGCCTTTAAGAATTACATGTGCAATGTACGAGAGGAAAAAATTACTTCCCTTTCAAAAACGGAAATTCTTTTAAATGCGTGGCTCTCGGTCGTTAAATACTCTCGTTATTCTGTGCAGTAACAGTTTTGCCTTTTTTCTAGGGGAGTTGTGATCGCCGTGCGAAATTTACGGTTGAAAAATGAACTCCAACGGGTTGCGCCTTTCAGTACGCTCGCATAGGTAAAATGTAAAGAATGCGCCAATACTTTGTGCAATTTGCGTACGAACTGCTACGAAGTAATGATGAGTTTGCTGGAGCTTCGTGATGAAAATATTACTTTAAAAAAATAGCACAAGGGAAAATTAGCTGAGTATCGTGGGCATATGTAGTAATTTTACAGCTGTAAATCAGATTTTATGTTTATTTTATTTTATTGAGTTTCCAGCGCAGATAGTAAAAACTAAAAAAGGATTAAGTTCATTCTTCCTTTAATTTTAACTGCTCGCGGTAAGTCTCACCACTGAACTATTCGCAAACAATAGTAAGTTTCGTAAAATCGAAATTTTAACGTTTTAATATGCTCTTTTTGTTTAGTGAATGGCAATGAAGTCAGCTGATTCTCCCAATGGATTATTTGAAGGAGAAGAAAGTCTTAATATTTTCTAATTTTTGAAAAGATCATAAGCTAATAATATAAGTAATTAAAAGTATTATTATAATGTTGAATTAAGATTATTTTAGTGTGAGCAATTTGTGGCGACGGTTTTTGTGTAATTCTTGCCCCTTTTTACTCTACATTCATATTCATGGACAAGAAAATAATTTTCCTTAAATACCGGAACCTGTCATGTTTTATGTAATGTACATTTCTTATTTCATCAATATCGATATTCATATCGTGTTCATCCTTTAATGAATTTGTGCTATGAAAATTACAAAAATTCAAAAGTAAATGATAGAAAAATTCATATACTTATGTATGTAATGTAAGTAGTTTGATTTGATTACTTATCGTCAATGTAAACCACAATTTTGATACTAGGTTAATAATTTACACGTAAGAGAAACACTGACAATTAATATCATTCCTTACATTAACGTTTACCTCGCCACTAGAAAAGAGCTTACCTCGTCTAACCTTTAGTTTTCTTTATCGTTTTAAGTGATAAATATGGCAAGAAAGGCAATCATTTAGGCTTTAAATTTAACTAACCAGGGTTTAAAGACATTCACACAGTAAACGGAAAGAAATATCGTTCTTTTCACAATTCGCATTTATTCGGTTCATTTTCCGAATAATGTGTAGCTTATTAAGAAATTCTAATCGTCGAAAAATAAATACCTCGCCTGTTCATTAGTCCGTCCATGATCAGCTATTTCGGAAATTCACATCTGCAAAATATATTAAAAGAATTTATCAACTCTACCAATTTTCCGCCCTCATTTCAAAAACTACTCTTGTAATTCCTTTTGCGAATTTAAAAGTGCATTCATATAAGCTCTATGAAGTAGGCATTTCATTTAGCGATTCTGATAATTTAGTCTTCCGCACTTTGGGAAAATATCGTCGTAAGCTCTTCGGATTGCCATTTTCCAATTTCGGCTTACCTTTTTTTCGTGTAGCGTTTATTTTTCGGCTGTAACGGTCCTCTCGTTCCAGTAACGATCGAGGACATATCTCCCCAAACCGATACCCATTCCACAGCATCCCCTCGATTTTAACAACTCCATGTTTGGAATTGCGGATTCCGCGGATTCATTCCGACTATGAAGCTAAGGCTAAGGTTTTTCCCCAACACTGCAATCCCTTGTGCACCTATATTTCAGGGTAAACTCTCTGGAAACATCGCTCTCCGCCCATCGTAGATCGGCTCTTTTGGTCTATTACACCATGCGTTGCGAATTCACAATTTGGTACTAAGAGAGCGGAAGCGATCCCGTGTTATTTTCTCATTCGATAGGCTGCTTTTTATCCCTTTCGCTGTCTGTATTCGTGAATGACTTCACCCCCACTGTTGTTGTTACAATAAAGGGAACGAAATCATTGGGAATCAATTCAGATTTCATTTCCAACGATAGACACATTGGTTCAAGGACTTGTAAACAGTGAATTTCAAGGCGTCGAAACTTGCTCCTTAATATGAAATTTTTAAATGTAATTTTCGTGTTTATTTGAATGCCATAAGGTGGTATGGAGATAAGTCATTCTAGGCCAAACATTATCTTTCTAGCACGTTTTAAAACACTGTGTATTCAGGGGTGTAGTATGCCCACCACTTTCGAAGCCTAAATTCCAATTACTCAAATGAAGTTTTCATCTACCTATAAGGTATTGTGATACTAAATGAATTTAACGTCCGCCAATTACCCGACAATGGTCAGAGTAGGATTAAGAAGTATGAATTCAGAGCGGCAATACTTGTGTTCATGACTTGGCTTTTTCATTTACGAATTTCATTTCAACCTTATTGGCGCCCATTGTTACTTCTTGGCGAACTCGATTCTGATTTGCAAACATTTTAATTTTTGATTCTATTTCTCCGCTAAAATACGACCAATCTTTTTTGTTGCGTTATTTAACTTGATGCAATTAGTTATTCGCGATATCGATAATTCTAAGGGTAGTATTATGAATGTACATCTCCAACATTTTCCTATTTACATTTGCCATGTCTTATTGTCAGATTCACGAGAATGATTCTTTCAAGTTTCCATTTATTTTTAGCTGTAAGCGTTTATGAACTTTCCTATATGCAACTGTTGACGACCCTTTGATTGCCAGACCCTGAGGTGGTTGCCTCGCTTGATTTTTTTACGAATCAATGTTTGATAATTATGAGAATTTTTTCAGGAACACAGTACAACTGGTTTTGTTGCTTTCAGTTCTACTCTAAATGTCAAACTCAGAAATATAGCAGACTTCTAATACAGTCAGTCCTTCATTAAGCGATCGAGAATTGAAAGATGATCAATCGTTGGGAGGCCTATAAAATATTAAGCGCACGATATAAGCTGCTTTTATTTCAATGCCACGGACAAAGCTGGCCCAAGATACGGACCAGCCGGGTAGTCGCTCAAGCCACCCAGGGTTGGTATGCGAACAGCGTTTGAGATTCGTCGATGGTTTGGTGGAGTTTAAAATTCTTGAATAGGGGCGCATAGGGGATTAGATTTGTTATCTATTTGTTACCATTAGACTAATATTCTATCATATATTTGCTAATTACATCCCATTATCAACTGTAAACCAGTTTTCCAGAATAATTGTAGGAAATGTTCGCGTTGAAGTTGAAACCAGATTTGAGATTTTTCTTATGAGTTTTTAGTTATATGTCAACGAAAATACTTCTGTTGTCGTAATAAAACGTTGCGCATCTATAAATTTTGTTAGTAATATTTTAAAATACATCTCCATTATCGTTTAAATGAGTCGTTACATCGCTGTCCATACAACATCTATGGAGAAATACACCGAATACGGGTTATTCCGCTCTATTTTGATTGATTTATTTTTTTCAGTTTTGGTGATACTGTGTTCAAAGTTTGAGGTTAACAAAATTATATCACCAAATATCATTTTTTAGTTTATTCAAAATGAATTTAAATATTTATTTACCAAAGCAAGCGAATCATTGACATAAAAGTATTTACAAACATCTGTATTGAAGATGTGGGGGAACGCGAATAAAACCTTGTCCGGGGCGCCGAAATACTTTAGGCCGGTTCCGGATACGGAGATCAAGTAAACAATCATTCACGTATTCATAGAGCAATTTCGTGCGTTGGTCAATTCTCTACTCGCGAAGATGTATTAATTCCTCTTTTAATCATGTCCGCCGATTTTCATCTCGTTTCATCTCCTTCGATATCTCTAAATCCACGGAATAAACCTCTTCGTATATTTCCATCCCAATTTCCATTGCAACATTCCCAGAGGTATCCCCCCTTCCGCCATACAAGCAAAATAAAAGAAATGCCGAAAAGTATAACATTTTTCCGATTCCATTTGACGCCACCAAATATGAATCGTTGTTTATTTTCCATCGTCCTGGCCGAGTAATTACGTGCCGTATCTCCCCCGTTCCCTCTTCCCCCCTTTCCCCTCCTAACTCACAAACCTCGTATGCGTACACATAGTCGCTGCAAACAACGTCGTGCCCACGAAACATCCAGACACACCCGCAGTTTCTCATTTTTCAATAATTCCCATTCCCTTTTCTTTGCCACGCTCCGCGTATGACACTCCGCTCTCCCTCTGGGAGTGATTGGAAAATCGTCCCGATACCAAAGTATGCGGCGAGATGAACGTCCGTACACTCCTTTTTTGCGTTTCCAACGGGGTGCGGAATTCGGTTGATTTTCGACAGCGCGGAGACTTGCTGGAAATGATGGCGGATGGAGGCTAGGGAGAAGACGAGGAATTCTAATTTCGACCGTCCACCCTCGCGGCGCGGGGGACGCCTCCTGGAGGGAATTTTTCATTTATCTTTTATTTCCGAGTCTGTCGATATTGTTGTTTGTTCTCGCGTGGAGTCCGCTTTCTCCCTATTCGTTGCGCCGTTTTCTGCGAATCTCACGAACCGCGTGTAAAACGGTCTGTTTAGTGTCAACAAATTTCACCCATTCGCAGCCCGAGAAGGACGAGCGCGTGTTTGAGGGGAAAACTTCCGGTAGAAATTGAGCAACCGTTCCTCAAAACGGAATGCGCCGAATTTTTTATCCAGTTTCGTTTCGTCCCGAAATTTACGATTTAGCGAGGCATGTTTTTGAGAGGAATTCGAGTACATGTCCTGATCGCTGATGTTCCCTCACACTAGCCGTATCTGCGACTTATTGTCCACTCACGAGCTCGGGGTAATAAAACTCGACTCAAACCTCTCTATTTGGGTGTCAGTGAGCGTGTTATTTTTTCTCGCTGTTTAGTATTCCAGTGGGAGCGCTCGGGGAGCGAGAAGCTGGAAATTAAAATAACTTATGGAGGGAAAATTCGTGGGAAATGAGCTATGTTCGCATACTAATTGGGAGCATTAGTTTATCTTTTATGATTAATTTACCAACCCCAGGGGACCAGTTGCAGAAACCCGTTTACAAGATAAAATCTTATTTTGATACATATTAATCTATTTAAATATTACTACGAGCGAGGAAATTTATGCTTCATTTCCTTACAACTGACTTATTATTCAAGTTCCTTGATAAATTTTACGTACTCATCGAAGAGACGATGCTTTTAGCCTTACAAATGTTTCCGCTGTAGGAATTACATGTATTTGTTGCGCTTTTTGATATTTCATAGGAATGTTCCATACCTCTATCAACTACACGAACCTACTTTTACTACTAAGTTAGAATACAAACAATCTCGTTTAAGAATAGGTTTACTGGAATTGGTTATTCATCTCCGATTACCGCTGCTTTCGTTGTAATTATTCCTTTGGTGGAGAAGACGTAGATTGATATCTAGAGTGTTTTATCTTGGTTTGCTATTGGAAAAATATCGCGTTTATTTGATGTTCGTTCTCATTTGACACTCTATGAACCCTGCTCTGAAAACTTGGGGTCAACCAAATGATGTTTTAAAATATGATTCGCATCACAACGAACAAATCATGAAGTCAGAATCGCTAATCAATATTTCGTGCGATAATCTTCAGCTCATCAGTCCGAATCAATTTCGCGTCGATTTTTCGCATTAGAACGATGACATCCTCTCGAAAGGGTCATTACTCATCAAAACCATATTTACCCTCGATTCTTTTTTTATATCTGGAGAGGAAGAGGAGAATTGCCGAAGCGAATAAAAACTCTTAGTGTTGATTTGTCAGAGATTAAGACAATATTTTTTCGGAGAAACCTTGTATGTTTTAACTAACCTAAAATATACTAGTCGGTAAATGCTAAATTATCGGGGACGCAATTGTCAGGGATGTAATTGTCCTGGACACAGCTGCCCGAGAAGCAATTGCCCGCGGCCTAATTGACCTGTCAACCACGTTTGGCAATGATTGAAGTTAGCAATCGTTTTTATCGGAAAATGAAAGCGGTGACACATGGAAACCGGAGTAATACGGCCTCCGTGTGATACCTCTTTCCAACTTTGTCTTTGCGACTAGTGAGAAGCCCATTCCGGAAAGTTTCATATCACTCGGCAGCTCACTCTAGCAGTCGTCGTTTGCATGGGGACACATAGCTCGGGCGTGTGATATGCTCTTAGGATTCAATTAGCTTCTGCCGTCAGTTCTTTATTTCTCTCTCGGAAAGCGTGCGGTTGGCGAAGAACAGGCCTTAAAGGGGAAGGAGTAGGATGTGTTTGCTCCTGTCCTTCACGCTCATGAGAAATGGGAACGGATAGAATGAGAAGCGCTGACGTTTTAAAAGCCACTGGTTACTCTCCTGTAATGGAGGGGGCGACCTTCTAAAAAATAAGAAGCAAAAAAACGGCAAGCCTCTCCGAGGCTGTCACTCTTTGTTTGACTAGGAAGATAATGAGTCACGTTTGGAGGAGACTGCAAAATATCGCGGATTAGAAGGAAGAGAATACGGAGAGGAGTAACTGGCTGTGGTTTCATTTTCAATGATGCACTAGAAGCGTGGTCTCCCATTTACGTGATAAGAATTGCTCTCTCTGATTTTTTTCTGCCCTGAGAACCCCTATGCTTGATTGCGCTTTCAAAGAATCAACCAACAGCCACTCGTCCTAAAATTTCTCGAAATTTTTAAGTGCGCGAATATACCGTAGTAGACGACTGTTCCATTCCATTAGTGTGAAATTTTCTTATGGATTCTCACGTGAGCTGTACGTAATGTGCTCATTTTTGTAACGCATGCTTCGTCTACGGCTTGGCTAATCAGACTTAATTCATAAGTATTAGAAAAAGGTGAATAACATAGCACGGGAGAGCCGTGTAGCTGAAACCCAAGAAATAACAGGTGTGAAAAATAGCGATTAGGAAAAATAGGGATTCGACTTTCTCATTTTCTGGGCAGGCATAGGGAGTTAGAAATTAGAATACCTGTTCAGAGAGTTGGAGACCTGGGTTCGAGTCCCAGTCAAGTCGCTATTTTGCACACCACCAGTTATTCCTTTAATTCATTATACTCAAATATCTTATATCAAATGTATATTCACAACCCTTTAGAATCCAATTACTTAACCTAATGTTCCTTTTCTACAATAACTGAAGTTATCTCGAAAGTCACTTTGGATAGCTTCAAACTCTTCGATATCTTAAATAAATTAGTCGTTAATGTCACCTAGATGATACGAGTCATTTCATATGAACATTTCAGTAAAACTTATAATATAACTCTCTTACGTATATTTCAAATATGTCGTGACGGATGACGAATCATATCAGATTATCTAATGAATGATATCGCATCGCATGTTTTTAAATTTCTTTCCAAGAAAATGCGTCATCTTCCTGCTTACAATCCTAATTTTGAAAATGAAATCAAGCTAAATTTTTGCCTTTCCTCATTCACTATAATTAAAAAGGTTTGTTGATCTTCAATCAGCCATTTCCCTTTAGTGCCCTATTTTCGATGGAACTTTTCTAATTTCGAGTGAAAAAGTTGAAAATGATTGTCTTGTATTTTATATTTAAAGGGTACTTCGCCGTGATTTTGACTTAAGAGACGCTGTAAAAATAAATTGAACAATAATGCCGGATTTAACTGTATCGTATTATTTAAATATAAGGATTGTAAGGAAATCTCAAACATTCAGCCTGACTTGTACAGAATGTCATTGGAAATATGTTTTATAATTATTTCGATTTTCTTCTTGTAACAACAACTGACAATTAGTTTCATAACATTGCTAAATTAACATTAACTGTTAAGCAGAAAAGATTACCCTCTCGATGATTCATGGCTCGAAGTAATCCTCAGACTTTGGTTTTCATCAATCATGCAAGCTACATTCCAGAGGTTCGCCTTTTTTGCTATGCTCTCGACGCACAAATTGTTGGATTTGAATCGTTGTATCAAAATCCGTATTAGCTTAATTTACGGTGAAAAATATTTAAGGGAAGTTCATGCCTCCGCTCCTATCATTTTGAAAGTTCCTCATTCTGAGTAAATGACAATAAGTCGGCATCGTAGAATATGCACTTATCTTTTTTATGCACACATATACATGTGTATCATTCATTGTTACCAAGGAGAATATAGAAAAGTGAGATAGTCACAAAAGGGAGTTACATGCATCTCATATATCCCTTGATACTTCAAACTCCTTCCTTAAATAGGTTCTGTTACTTATCGATGATTTTGTTTAAAACTACTTTCTTTCTCAATTCAATTTTCTTCCCTTGAATACTTATACTAGATGCGCTTTACGTGGCTGATTTAAAAATCTCTGCAAACACTCCTATAAAAACCTTTTGTTCAATAGAAACAGCATTTCGCCTCCAGTAACTCTTCCTCATATAATTGTTGACTTGCTCCACTTCGTTATCCTTCGTCGCATGCCTTTCTGCCAAGCCCACGCATTTCCCTTTCTTTCCCCACTATTCCAACCTCCCCTCTCCTCAATCATACACCTTTTTCTTCAGAACTCCCAACCCACTCTTTTTCACTCCTTTATTCCTTCCTCTATGTTGTTTATCTGCCTGATTGCTTCCGCCCGTGACGTGAATTGGAGAGATGGCGGAGTTTCCAACCGTCTCCTTCCCGCCCTTTTTCAACTCCCACTTCCCCTCTTTCACACGCACAAACACTAACTTGCATTTTTTTCACTCCCTCGGTCGCCTTTTTATTTCTCGCTCCCCGAATCGTACCTTTCCTCCATCCCTTGCCTTGTTTACGTTTCTGTAATTTTTTGCACAATAATTCTTCTGTCTCGCCTATTCCCTCCCCAGTTCCTTCTCTCCACGCACATATCCCCCTTCCTCCCTCTATACCTCCACTCAGCACTAAAAACGCCATCGGTATCGGAGCTTCGCGCGTATGACGGTAGGAGGCGTAGTTGTCACGGTAAAATGGGGCAAAATGTGAGTTGTGTGGAATTTCTGGCTCCAACAGCGCTATGGATACACGGTAGAAAAAGAGGAGAGATAAGGAAAGAAATAGAGGCAGGCAACAAAAAGACGGCATACCTTTCTCTTGACTTGTCATAAAAATATTAAAATAATATCGGCGTCGTTTCCTGACTTAAGGCTATGAAAATAGAAAGAGTTATCGAGCGGGGTAGTGAGAGGTGTCGGTAGGTGTCCTATCGAGAAAATACGCCGGTCGTCGAGAGTGCTTATCTTCTTTCATGGTCGTTGGTTATTTCATTGGATTTTACGTTATGGCCGTAAATTTTTCTTTTGATAATCGGGATATGCAAGTATTTTTACTTGAAAAAAGTATTAATGAATACTTCTTTTAAGATATTCATAGTTGAACCTGCACGGTAATTAATTTGGATTTTTTCGTCACCATCCAAGAATACATGAAAAGTTAATTATCGGCCTTAAATAGTACTAGAATGTTATTGAAAACTACATTCACATTACTTTTCAGTAAGAATATCGAAAGGGAATTGATATCCCGTCAGATCATTAAACTCATCTGTCATACTTTAAAATCGTCAGGGATTAAACAAAGATGCATCATTATACACACCGTTAAAACACAGTTTGGCCTTTGCCTATTTACCACGTCATATTATTAATCCATTATATCATACTTATAGCTACTATTATATATAAATATCGTATTATAGCTCCCGGATAGCCAAGTGGGCAACGCGTTCGACTTCGGTGAAAGCGGTCCCGGGTTCGATTCCCGGTGGGAGCCTATGTGCGGAATGACATAAGCTGTCGAAGCACTTTAACAATACTACTATTAAATATCATATTATATTTTTAATGTTAATAACTCATTTTATACAATACTTTTACAATAAAGAATACATACCGTAATAAAATTTTGTTCTAGCATAAATGAAGATTAAAATTACAACCGAAAATCAATAACTCCTTTGAATTACTATTACAAATTTAAATACATGATGATCTCATCTGATCGATGAATATATCTCAATAATTCACCCAATCATGTAAATTTGTTTAATTAGAATAAAATTTAGGGATAAATAAATCATTTTATGATATCACGAAAATGCTCCCGGATAGCCAAGTGGGCAACGCGTTCGACTTCGGTGAAAGCAGTCCCGGGCTCGATTCCCAGTGGGAGCCTACGTGCGAAATGACCTAAGTTGTCGAAGCACTTTTAACAATACTACTACTGCTAGTTATCACCTAAAATTGCTAAGGTTTATGGAACTTAATTCACGATTTGGTAGAAAAGTTCTTAATAAGGCAGTTACTGATAATTAAACATTACACACTTGCCTGGTTATCAACCAACAGTTTTTGTTGCGTTACCTGAGAATTTTCTTTTACGGTTTAGCGATATCTCTGATTTAATATCCCTTCCTGACTTGTCTTTAATTACTAATCAGCATATCTAGCTAAAAGATCGAGAAAATATCTTCATCTTGTTATATTTTCATTCTTACGTCATTAATTAGTAGTAGGACAGAAACGCGATTGCAAGGAATATTCTCGCGCTGTAATTAAACGATATTTTAATTTCGGAATAAGATTCCGGAGCTTTTTATACTTCTCTCTCCAAATCCCTCACCTATCCTAGGGATAGAAGAATGGAAATTTCAATTTCCTATCACAGAATCTAATAGGTTATTTGATGGAAAGATTTTAGATGAATTATGAGTTTGCCGAAGAGATCCGTATCTATCGAACCGGAAAAGGGTTTATACCTTTTTCTCTTTTCCGATTTTATCCCTGGACAGAAAAGACTTGCCTAAATAATCCGTCCTCAGTCCCTTCCCGTCCATCCCTTTCTTGGTTCCACTGGAACCTTTCTTTCCACATTTTTTCGGCTTGTTTTGTTCTCTTTCTTCCTTATTTACCTTCGCCATCGATTACGATCCTCTCCTCCTCTTGATTTCTCGATTTTATTTATACTTCCTCTTCCTCGTCCGTTGACTAAGCTTTGCTATCGCACACCGGATATAATCTTGTTTTCTTTGCTCCTACCTTTGTTATTTTACGCTCTCTTTCCATTCTCTCGTGTTTATAATAGGCGATAGTATGTTCTCCAGCAGAAAACTGCTATTTGATATAAAAATAACTCTTGTTGGTACAAATGCTTCCCGCTTGCTTGGTTTGTCATAGAGTTGGTTGAATTGGTTAAGTATGTTCCAAAATGTTCTATAGTTTTATTCCTGTTATGCTACATACACATTTGCTATAACTCCGCTGAAATCATTGTTATTACAACAGTTTCAATCCCTCACTCTATTCTATTACTAGCCAATTTCATAACTTAAGTCTTTTTTCCTGAACTAGCTATATGTATTACTTCAATCGTTCTGTTGGATAATTAAACTCATCTGTCAGATCGTTAAAATCATAGTCTCACTGATACTCATTTAAATGACAAGTATAATACATCTTTTCTTTGTGTATGAACTGCTTTGTTGTGTTTACAATGTTTCAGTTTTCTGTGTTCTTAATTCAAACTGTTACTCACTTCTAAGCCGTTCATTTACTAAATAATTTGTCCTTCCTTATGCCTTCATCAGGTAAAATAGTATTCCTTAAAAATTTACGTGATTGATTTATTGAATTATTTATGAAATCGTCTGGTATATTCTTCAGAAAAAAATGGAGTGCAAATAGAGACATTTTAATTTATGTGAGAATATTAGATCAAATGTTTAAGTTGCGGATCGGGGTGCTTCGTCATTGGTAAAAGCGATACAGGGTTCGATTCCTAATAGAGGCTACAATTTTCTGCATCTACATTTCCCTGTATTCACATCATAGGCTCAATTTTCTTGTTGGAAATAATATCATTAATCATTATACATAAGAAATGGATTATTATTCATAGTTATCACTTATTATATATAGGAAGTTGTCCCTGTTAATCCAGATTACTATTAATAGCATCAACGAGGAAATCAAAGGAAAACTATCTCACTCCTCTTGCGAAGCTCACCTCATTCCCTCTGCTACGCTAATAGTAGAGGGATTGAGGTTCATACCAGCCTTCGGGTGGAATACTTTTCAGGTGTCCAACAATAACGCTAATATTGCTAACCAAGAGTGTAAGGAGGAAATTCACCTTTAAAGTCGTTATGGAAGTGATGGTCTTGACAATACCTTTCTGGACGTCTCATTGAAGCGTGGGGACAAAAGAAATCCTTTAAACCGAAACTTACTCCGGATAATCGAATTTAATCATAGATCGAGATGTACTTAAAACCCGGAAGAAAAAGAGCCCCGGAATAGATACAATTCCTTTTGAATCCACACTCTCCCAGAGTCCTGTCCTTCCAGTGATTGCATTCCGATCCATAGCTCTCCCTTTCCGCCTTTTATCTCTTCTGGATTCACACATACACGCTTCCCCCCTTTATCCCTCTCTTTCTCTTCCCAACTCCGCTCTTTCTCTCATCAACCTCGGGGGTCTCTTCCAATTCCACTCGGATCAGACCTTATAGTCAACGGCAGTCACGTAGTCTTTGCAAGTAGGCTGCTGGCGGCGAGGGAACTGTAGTGTGGGTGGGCGACTCCGCAGGGACAGCGCTCGGGAGGATTAAACGAGAGGAAAGAGGAAGATAGGGAGGAAGAGAGAAGAGGAAGAATACAAGGATGAGATAAGGGAAGAGGAATGGTGGTGGAAATGCGAGGTGAATGGGAAACAAGGACGATAGACATCTAATATGGAGAAAGAGGACAGATGGCGGAAGTGGAGGGCGTCTGAAGAGGAAATAAACAGCGAAAGGGTGGGATCGAGATGACCGTGGGATACGCCATTGTGAAATATTGCATGTTGATATGGAATTTAGTTGAGTTATAACTGCTTGCTTCGAGATCAGGTCCTTTATTATGCTGGAGTAAAAAGATGGAATGAACTTGAAAGTGCGTTCCGAGTCGGGAATCGGTTGCTTCAGTTTGTGATATATGTATTGAGAGAGATGTTTTTCAAAAGGAATGCATGTGCAAGGTATATCGTCAGTCTACAAGTAGAATCACGGGTAAAAATGGCGAAATATCCCCTTATGTACTGAATAATAACTTTTATAGGTACATTACAATTGGATCTCATCGTCACTGTAACACCACCATATGTTGTATACTGTTTCATTTTGTTATAAAACTAATCGTTCCATGAGAATGATGCTGATGTAGACTCATTGTTTAAAAATGAAAACGTGATAATCTTAATGGAATGGGGTCTAGAATATTTACTGGCATTGTGTTTATTACGAATGTCTGTTAATTGAATGTGCATGATTCACTGTGCATGATTACGCATGTAAAAATGTCAATACTGTTCGGGTAAAGAAAATAATTAAGACATTATTACTTCTTTAAAGATTTAGTAATGTAATTATTACCGGATTGAATTCTCACCAATTGGTTTTATACTAAAGCAGTATTATTGCAATGTAAAATATGCCATGTAATGTATACCTGATAAATTCAATGCAACATATTATTTTCATGGAAATCTTCTCACATTTGCGAAATAAAATGATGGCACAGTTAACATTGAAATAAAGTGTTGATAATTTATAATTGGGTGAGAACTTCGCCCAATAATCACTGATTTGTTTACGACTTGGTAATAAAGTTAAAAATGTACCGCGCTGAGATTCCGAGACCAAAAATGCCTTCGAAACAACGGAGAAATTGTGTTCCTTAAAAAGGACATACTCTCAAGAATATCCTAAATATCTTCATATTTGAATCGCAAATAACACACGTATAGTTAAATCATAAATTTCTAAAGGGCACCATGGAAAATATCTCGATAAAATCCTTCGTAAAGGAAAGGGGAGCAATTTAACAAAAAAGGAGAAAAACTTTCAAGCGGATGAGAAGAAGAATCGGGCGGAAATCACGACAGAAGCGGAGGATCTGAGTTAAAGTACCGAAACTTATAATGGGAGAAAGAAAGAGAGAAGAGGTGTTCCGTGAGTTACGCCGGGATATCATGGGAAGAAAGCGACGGGAGAAGAGGAAATTGAGACAAAGGACGCTGTGTCCCGCGATGGGAAGTAAGGAAGTGGGAAAAGGAAGATGGGATAGTTCCTGGGATAAAATTCGGGTGGGTAAGCTGGAGAAATAGGCAAAGGCCGCGAAGAGAGCGGAGGCAGACAGGTCACTTTGTAGATGGGAATCGATTGCTTCACATGGTCGTTGGCCGCAAGCTTACGCCATGATTCCAAAGTTTATGGAATGGGATATCAAAGAGACTGTAGTTTAAACGGCTGCTTCCGTATCTCTCGTTTTAAGCGCCTTTGCAACTTTGATTCCTGCTGCCAACACCGAGTCTCGAAACTCAATTTGGCGTTCGGCGGAGCTTAAGTTCCCCTAGAATAAGTTCCCTTGCAAAGGTATGGCCTAGAACAGATGTCAATGCATCTATTTTGGCTCAATCGAAAAGGAAGGCAAGGCGTGATCTTTAAATGGCTCTACGGAGGAAGTATCAAACGTAAATTAGAGGTACCTTTGAGGATTTGTTGCTATACTATGTACCATCCTTTGACTCTTATTTAAATCGTAAAGGTGTCATTTAATAGAGTTTGTCCTTGAAGTTTTTTTTATCATCTAAAAGGAAAAAGGTTATTTTAACTGCTGAATGAGGCTATTTTCTCGTTTAAAAATTTAGAAAATATTAAAATAAGAAGTAATCCCCTATGTAAACCCTTACTGCGAATTTAAGTTACTGCGAAAATAGTTATCAGGGAGTTGCAACACTGTGTTTCATTTATTTTTTGCTTGTACGTAAATTTACTTAAATGTGGTTAAATTCTCATCTACTAGCCCGTAGAGTTTGGTTGGAGGCTATACGTATTAAGCAACTAAGTAAGATGCAGAGTAAGTTATCGATTACTCATAAATCAAATTAATTTTCACGTATTGCATTTTATTTAAGTATATAGGCAATTTTATCTTTCATTTCCTTTGTCTAAGTAAGCCTTGTTCATGACTGTGATCATTAAAAATTATTAATTAGAAGATAGTAGTATGAGTAATGCTGAATAATGGAATCCATCGTTGTTACTTCTGAACGCTTAGGTAAATTTAATTCAATGTGTCATTTTCGTGAACATACGAGGACCTTTTCTACTGTTAGTATCCCAACTAAGTGAGGAAATCGATGGCAACTACCTCACACCTCATCTTGCCTATTCGCCTCATTCCTTTTTCTAGTCTTTAGGTAGCTAATGGTGGAGGGGGGGAACAGCATTTGGTCTGATGAATTCATAGACTTATAACTCGTTACTATTTCTTTCTCTTTCACACTCTAAAAGATGAATCCACTGGAATAATTGCCTCATGGCAGATGTTTCTTGACATAATTACTTATGTGACGGTCTCAATAAATTACGCCGGAGAAGAAATCTTTACCGAAAACATTATAAGATGAGGAAGAAACGAGTCGTCAGCAGAAAATTCGTTTAACTCGTACTACAAAACTATTAACATTCCATCGGATAATTTCTGCCCATACATAGAATGTGGAATCTCATAGAAGTTTATTCATTCATTCAGTTTTAAAACTTTTCCCCTGGGATCTCAGAGCGGTAGACCGTCACCAATGGAACGGAAATTTTAACTACATTAAGTTTGCGCGAAATGTTACATTGTTACAAATTCTACGTACAAATCCGATTACACGATTGTTAATTTAAAACAAATATTTATCGCACTTGTGCGCTGAACAGTGTCTGCAGTTAGTTTCGGTGATATTCCTTCCGCAGTCTCGCAGTGAGAAGGGAAAGTGTTGGAAGTTTGAGGAATTCTCCTGAGGCAATGAAGATGACAGATTCTCTTCACCTGTTGCTCGGCATTTGCTGAGGATTCCAACAACTCCTTATCAAGAAAAATTTTTGCTTCGTAGGGAGAGAAAGCAGAAAATAATATTGTTATTATTGTTCATTGATATTAATATGAAGGCCACTTTCATAAAACATATGGCTACATTCTTCATTCAAATAATCCCGGTTACAAAAATGAAGGAATTAACCGCTTGAATACTTTCAATCTGTAGTTTTGTATCACCGATTTCTATCATTTGTCAGGTTTCATCATTATCTCTTATCGACTAAGGAAAGTTACCTTAAATATTTTAATCGAGGATTCTAAATGAAGATTTCTTCGAATCTACTCCTAAAAAGCTTTTAACGAAAATAATGAAGTTTTAAACTGTACGTAGTATGCAGCTTAGTGTAGCTAAACCTTGTATTGTATACGAGTCCAGATCGCGTTATGAAATCAAAAAGAGATCATATCGCTTTTAAGCCTGATACAAAATTCGCATCATGACACATTTTGATGTGCCAAAACGTTTTGCGGCTTTAAAAAGCAGGATTGGCATCCTTTGTTGTGGCTTTCACCCGATGCTCTCTGATGGCTTTCGATTTCCTCCTTGAACGTTTTTTCCGCATATAGTTGTATCAGTAAATGAGAAACGATGATTTGTAGGGAATATATAAGTAATAAAGTTACTGAAATAGATTTATATCCTCTAAACCAAGAACGCATTTTTACAGATCGCGGTGGTGGAGTGGTTAGAATGCTAGAGCTTCAACGCTACGGTACCGAGCTCGAGTCACGGCAATTCTTCCTTTGTTAGTTTTCTTAACCTTGTTTCCATCATTTATGTATGTACTTGGCTGATGGTTAGTGATGATGACGAAAATGGTTTTGTCGTTTATTTTTACGGTCGGATGGCCTTTCTGTCACCAACCCTAATCGGAAAAATTAGGCGCACACACTCAATCATTCCTTAACTAAAATACCAGATTATCTGGGACTAACTCGGGACCTTGTTGTTGGAGCGTTAGCACGTTAATCAATCCACCACTGTAACCATCCCAGACAGTCATTCCTTTTATTGTTCAGAAATATTAAGCATAAAATGTATTGATATATAAAATCGATTGTGGCAGGCTTTACGGAGTGGAAATCCATATGAAAAGTATGGTACAAAACACCAAATATGGCACAGGAACAACATTACAATTACGGTTTTCCACAAATATCTTTTGTCAGATCTGTGCCAAAACCGGTCGTTTGTAAACAAATCGGCCATCATTAGGTCTTCTTCATATTCTTCCATTTCTCATTATTATATTATTTATTCTGTATCTCTATTCTGTATCTGTTCTAATTCACTTATTTCTATTTACTTATACTCTAATATTCTGAGAGGTTACGTTACTGAAGAATAATTGAAGGAAAGATACATGGAAGATGGATGAAGACAAAGACAAAAGATGCTGAATGATAGAGATGACGGAATAAGTTATAAACAGTAAAAGTAGTTAAATCACAGTAATTTAGAGCATATGAACCAACCATGAAATAAGATAACCATGAAATGTAATCTGTAGGAATTTGTGATACCTCCTCTCCCTTAAGAATCCTTGGTCGAAGAATACACTCATGTCAGGAAGTATTTCAGAAAATCGTTTTCTTTATTCATTACACGGCGTCTACTTGTTAATTGGACTCTAAAAATAAATTGAGTGTCTATAACGACTACTACTACCTAATGTACAATATCACTTCAGAAACATGGAGGATTTTGGTATCAGATTTCGGTTTAACTCCTTGATCGTTGAAATGGATTTAAAAGAATGTTAGTTTTTGAAGTATCCCTTCCAAAATGGAACTAAGTCCTCACATCCACGTATTCAACCCTTTCTAATCCCTAAGCAGTATCCGTCCTCTTTTCATTAGAATCTAAGATAGCTTATCTTCCAGTCATGTCCAACTCTCAATACCCACCATTCAAAACTCCTGTTCTCCATTACAGCTTCTTCCCAGCCCTATTCTACCATGTAACCCTCTCTCCTTTCAGCGCTCCCTCGGTTTATCTATATTCTTTTGTCTTTAACAGTCCCGGATTACGGTAGGACCGGTTCCTGCACTCCCGGGATTCCTCCGCCCCGACGGCCAATGCCGAACTTTTTGGCGACTATTGGGGAAAAGGGGTTGCCATACAAAAGAACGTAGCTGCCCTTTTTTTAAGGGAAGGGAGGGAAATGAGAGAGAGATATGGGTAGCTGGTTTTAGAATTCGGGAGAGGAAAATGTTTCGAGCAGTATAAAAAAGTATTTTTTCCATTCCGAGAGAAGGGGCGGAGATTTCTGTTTGTGCGTACGTAGGTAGAGTTAGTATCGGTATGGGAAAGGCAATAATCCGGATATTCATGCTTGGATTTCTCCGAAAAAAATATATAGACATTTCCTTTTTTTCTCCCTTATCTTCCTCACCGATTCCTATGCCTCTTTAGCCGAAAAGCGCGGTGAGCTTGCCATAATTTTCCGCTGTCTTTCCGATTGAATAAGCTTCGTTACCGAAAGGATTTTCTGGGGATTTTAATCGAAGATCTTCCGCCTGTGCCTCCACAGTAATTGTCCCGCTTTCAATTCGGACTCGTACGTAAACAGAAAGTAAATTATCACCTATAGGGCTTAACCTTCCTCGTGCATTCCTCGAGTGTCGCACCTATTTACATATTGATGGCTGAAGTAATTTTCTGTATATTCTTATTCTTGTAATTCTGTATATTTTTAGTGGAAATTCCCTCTTTCCAATTCACTTATCTCGACATTTGTTGTAAAAGCTGTTCGAAATTTTAAGAACAAGGAATTTAGCTATCCTAAAATTCTGCATGATTAGATATGCATATTTTTGATAAATTGTCTTGATTACTTGAGTAATTAAACTTTAATGTAATAAAATTGTGATCAATTTACAGGGTCCAGAAAAGTAGATCATTGCGATTTATATCGAATAAATTATCGCATTAGGTCGTCAAACTGGCCAAGAAAAACGAAAAGAGCTCATCATCAAACACTTTGATGATGTTAATCACAAAATGAATTTCTCTCTAGGAAGTCGCATCCAAAGTCTTATTGGTTAGCTTTACTAGCTTAGTCAGAGCCTTAAGTAAAATTTTATTCTATTAAATTAATTTCTATTTTATGAAAATTAAAAATTAAGATTCTTGATTAAAATTTTACATAATGCACTGGTTGAAGTATAACATTAGCTATTCTTTAAACTTACAACGTTTGTAGAGGAATTTTAAATCAATAGGAGCACCGGGAATTGGAAGATGCCACTAATTCTTGTTCTAAATTGCTGGTAAAGTCATCAAAAATACCTCAAAAAGTTCAACTCATATGTCCTGTCATTATAGAATATTTATGAGCCATAAATTTCAACCCGTAAGGTATATCTAGAAATACGTGTGAAAAATGATACCATTGCATTGCACTCATTAGCGACAGTATTTGAAGGGTGTGAAAGGAACTCGGCCGAAAATTTCCTCTCTAATTTTAGTCTTTCGATCAGTCAGCTCACACCCTAAAACAAACATCACTTGGGAACCTTTCCTACTCTAAACTCCATTAATCCTTCAATTTCTCGTACCTCTATTGGCGCCACGAGATTAATTCCATTTTATCCTCTGAGATTGAACTCGAACATTGCAGAGTTACGTTTATCGAGAGAGGGTTGGAGAGTATTGATCGTTGGCGGTGACTCGAGCCATTAATGTTCCTCTCCAAAAGCGTATCATCCCATTCGCAAGATGGAAGGCTTTCACGTCTCTTAATCCTAATCCTGTCCATGGGAACCGAATGAGATAAAAATATGGCAATTCCTTGAATCACTTTCCGGAGTAGCAGTTTCGAAGGCTATGCTTCTCAAAGCCGATCTGTTGTCACCGATGTATGCGTGGTAGGGCTAAACCGTTAATGAATACTTTTCTTTCCTGCAATAGATCGTTTAGGTAGGGTCACATTTAGACTTACACCCGCTCAGAATTAGTAGGATTTCAGCCACCCACTGCTACATTTCCGATCCCATTGGTTAATAATTATTATTTTACCGATCCATTGACGGAATATCTGAAATTGAAGAAATATCTCAAGTCGCTAGTAGACTATTCATGTTTAACATATTTAATAATCACAGTTTGTTCAATAATAATTGGTAATTCCATCCAATTATATTCTATAATTATTGGTAATTCCATTAAAGATTTTAACATATATGTATTTGGAAAGTATCTCTGTAATTAATTATTTTATCGGGACAGCTTTTGTCAGCGAGATTTTTTTAATTTTATTAACCGACTAAAAAATGTTCACTACTGAGTGAAAACGGAAACGTTTTACAACGAAATAATCACTATGACGGATAGCTACTTCTTGTCATTATTTATCCGCAGATCGTAGAGGGTAATAGCATAAAAGAATAAAGAAAAGAAAACTTCTACCGTTGCCACATTAATTTTTATTACACGGCCATGCTTTGAAAAATTACTGTGGTAACGGTAGAAGTGTTCTTTTTCTTAATCTTTTCAAAAGAGAACTACCACAAAGTTAAGGCCGGAGCAGTAGAAGGTAATAGCAATTAAGGATATCTGTGTATTACACCTTCTTCAATACACCAATGCTTCTAAGGTCAGTAAGTAAATCTAAATGCAGCGCACAGACAGCATCACATTTCATTGAATGGAAACGACAGTAACAATGGCAGATTTCACCTCAAATGTCCAAAATATCGCATATTCCCTTCATTTAGAGACAAAGAGCTGAGAAAATACTTCTTCGCTACTCTTATCGTAGAACTGAGCTGAAGTACGTGAACTACTTTTAGATCATATTAAGTCGTTCATTTTTTTGAATATGTATCCAACAAAATTAGCCCATCAAGGGATGATTTTGTAGTGAGATTTCAATTGAGTTAGATTTATGAGGAGCTTTCTAAGCCTCACTCACGCCCAAATAAGGACGTTTTATATCTTATTGAAATTGGCGAGAAAGAAGCGAGTCATTCGCTCCAAAAACCATTAGGCCGCGCCCTCTGATGTGTACCCTTAGGCGAATGCCTTTATTTTTCGATATTTATCATTTCATAAGGCTCATGATAAACCAATGCGAATGTTTCATCCTTATATATATATTTATCCAAACTCGTAATTAATGGAATATAAATGTAAATGCTATCTTTACTGAACCCATCGCTTGTCTCTCTTCTGCAATATATTTCAGGAAATTAATCTTTTGAAGAACAAAGTATCGATCATTATTTCTTTCCCCAGAGGTAAACACTACCTTAAATATGTGGAATTATAGCTGCGTATTTCTGGAAAACAGGTTAATTAATATAAACAGCAAAGACATGCTTATTGCGTAAACGATCGCAACATCGACGACATTTTCACGTGTATCGCACTTTCTGCTGGGAATATGACCTCTTTTCATCGGTTACTTAGAAATGCCTTCGTAGCGAACAACTCTCGTTGAATATTTGCTGAATCTGAGCGTATATTCTTGGGATATATTCTGAATCTTCCTAGCAAAATTTACTCTCTTAGCATCGGGAAAATCCAGCCATTAAAGTCCTGGTTTTAATAGCGATCTAGTACACAAACTTAATGGCTCACTTTGGAGGAGAATAAATATTCACATATGGGCGTCGTAAATTTTGGATCGAAAATAAAAGAGCATTATAAATGGATGCCAGTGGATCAGGATAAATAATCCACTGCAGCGCATATAAAGGATACCATAACACAAAAGGACTCCGGCGGGGTTGAAAGTTACTGCCATCGATCGCTATTTACAACGAACAATAAAGGGTTCTTTTTATGAGCGGAGACATAACTCCGGCACATAATTCTCAGGCGGATATTAAAACCTACGAAAAGGAATTCCATATTTTCTCGTTCCCCTCGATCCGGAAAATAAACAGAACCCATTATTTATCCATTCGACACACAAGAGAAATATCCCCGCACAATGAAATATCCTTCTAAAAAAAGTATGAACGGAATCCTTCTTCTACGTCCAACCCAATCCTTTCCATTCTCATTGCCCCCAAATCTCTGTTACCTTTCAGACTCAACGATTTCCCCTAACTGGGTAATGCATTTACACTGAAAGCAACTTACCCCTTTACTCCTCTCGCGCCGCTATTTTCGGGCTGAGTTCTCCGGAGATTAGGAAGGGCTCATCGACCATTTGTGGATGAAGAGGGAGTGTTTAAAGAAGGAGAAAGCAAGGGAGAAAGAGAAAAGTGGAGAGGAGAAATTTGCGAAAATGGGAGTGGCGCTATTGAATGAAAATCCCCTTTTGCTCTCACATCCTTCCTCCGTTTCTCCTCCCATTCACTCCAACCGATCCTCGACATCTCATCCCCTCAGCAACATCCTCAACTCTTTTGCGATGCGCGGGAAAAAGAGGTGGTCCGGGAGGTCGATAGATGGCGGGGCGGTCGCAGCTCACACGACGTAGCACTAAATCCCGTAATTAATTTACTCTCGAGACATTTCCCTCCGCCTCCTCGAAACCTCTTTTGCTCCAACACACGCACGCTCCCTCAGCCCTATCTCACCTCTGCATACGTGTCCCTTAACACCCATTCCACCGCAGTCCTTAGGTCTACCGACGCCTACTCCATGCCCTTCCGGCGCTAGGCCCCATTTGACTCTGCGATTCATTACGCGCGCGAATCTCGCCGTCCAATGAATTTTATGCCCTTTAATATTTTCCCTGGGACTCTGGGGAGCGAGAAAAATCTATTCTCAAAAGTTTTGATCCAGAGAGTCACGTTGGTTTATCACGAAATTATACACATTGGCTTAAATATAGGGAAAATAAACAGAAGTGAAAAAACTGTAATTTTTCCACGTTTAATTGCTTATGACTGGACTAAAACGTAATAAAACGTGAGGAAAAAGCACAGTTTTTTTTCTTTTCTGGGATATGGCTTTCTACGAAGTAACAACTGACAAATCGATTTCATTCAACGGGCAAATAAATGTAAATAGCTCTCTCAATCGTGATAACTGTTGCAGCGATTTAGAATCAAATCGTGAATAAATCAGTACCTCCGATAGATAATGATTTTCATCGTGCGTATTAAGAATCTTAGTGTTTCGCATCAACATGTCCCTATGATAGCGAACTTTTCGTATTCTATTTAATTACCTAGTGCTTTAATTATACTTTTATTCCTCCTTTATGGTATGGAAGTAAAAATATATATTACGTGGTCTAGGCTTAACTAGGGGTCTTAAATTAATATTTACTATATTCACACAAAAGAATATAAAATCAAAATTCTCTATAAGTTTTGATTAACCTCTAAGACCAGCATCTATTAGTGGAAAAATATGAAACTACACATCTATTTTCATAAAATTTGTAATGGTCCATTCAAAATTTGTAATGGTGTTTCATATAATGAAAACAGTGATTGTAAATTGTTATCGATTTTGTTCTTTATTGCTTGGAGAGTGAGCTACATTTGGATCTTTTAAATTTAAATATAATGTTACGTCATCTATTTTTTTAAATTAAATTTAACATAAGTTTTAATTACGTTTCGTCTTTGTTTATTACAGCTCCCTTATGTCCTGGCCGTCGACTACGATGACCGCCATGGTGCATTACGACCTCCGGAGTTCAATGTCTCTTTACGAGGACTGGTACCAACAAGAGTCCAGACTTTTAGGTGAGTTATTTAATTAGAGAAAACGTCAAGTCGGAATTCTAATGTAAAATTCCTATTCTACCCGCGCATTTAATGGATATGCGCTGGAACGCATTTAACGTATGAATGTTTTGTGTACAATTACATCGGATTGACACCGATTTAATTAAGCCTAAAAGGTTCATCGAGTAAGTGAATTTAAGTCTGGAAATGTATTTGAGCGCCATTGATCAGCAAGGAATGAAAGAAGAGCTGGTTATTGATCAACAAAAATAAAATTTGTCGAATGCCATATTCTCGCACTTAGAGTTAATTAATAAATCCCGATGCAAACATTCCAAACATGCTATTTACGTGAGTCTTTTGAATTAACGAGTAATTCCATATTACATCAAAAACTTGAGAGTTCATTTAATCATTCTTTTGATGATCGTAGTACTCAAAACATTTGCGTCATCGCTTCAGACGTAACTGAACTATTTAGCTGATGATTTTCAAGTTGTTGGATTTCAGATGCGACTGACACTAATATATCTGTAATTTTTATTCTACCTTTGAAAAGGTAAAAATTTAATATGTAGAGATGATGTATGATTTTGTGGTCATATTTTTGCTCTTTCTCTCTCTCTCTGCTTCTGAGACTTAAATATCACACTTAATTAGAAAGTATGTGTCTACCGAAATGTCTACTACCGCACATATTATTCCTTTACCTTTCCCAAAAATATTTCATGCTCTACCAGCAGACGAATACATGTTATTTCCACATGTTTATTCGAAGTAATGAAATTTACTGAGCCACTATTATTCGTTAATCTTTGACGATGTCAATTTGCACTGACTATGCGACATAACTCATTAGTTAATTGATATTTTTTTCACAGAATCAGGCGAAGTATTGTGGAAATCCATAATGGAAAGACTCTTAGAAAATAGTACTTTTTCCACTTAATTTGTGTGGAAAATTTGAATTGTGTGGAAAAAGTACTATTTTATGAGTCTTTCCATGATAATTTTTATATAAAATTCAATTCCCATGTTAATTTTGCATTTAAAATTGTAAACTATGATAAAAATATAGTACATCATCTATCCAAAAATTTCAATTTAATATAAAGCATCATTTAGCAACAATGAAGCTAAAAGATTCTAGTTTTGAATTAATTGTGATTAACGTTAGTGCGTTTTCTGTATCCAACAGAGCTGACCGTTGCTTCCGAATGAGGGTGTATTACTATAACTTATGCCACAGAAAAGAAAATCTAGCATCTCTTTTCTCAGCGTAATCTTAGTCCTTCATATTATCTGCTATCGACTACCCTTTTAATAGCCTTCCTAAATACAGCATCGAACAATTTTACTGACTCTCCTCATTATACAAAAAAACATCTTATTGAGCGAAATCCAATTCAAAACTAAGGCAATCGTAGTTATTAATCATAAAAAGTAAACAACATCTGAGTAGTGAGAAAAATTAAAAATTCAAGAAATTTGCAAATATTCATGTGTTTATCTCTGGGAAAATGTAATCGTAAGAATTTTAATTAATTGGTTTTAATAGGGAATTGAACCCTACGTTTACATCTTTTAGACATCTAGCAAGTAGAAGGTCACGTCAGATCTTTCCACTTCTGTTTATCCACTGGGTCAATCCTTTATCCCCAACCCAAAATAACTTGGACGTCATTGGTTTGATTTCCTATGTACATTAAAGAGAAAATTTAGCGAAAGAATTAAACCTTCTACATATGAAAATTTATCAGTAGCATTTCAAATAACTTTAGTTAATGAGGAAATCTATAAATTAACATTCAAAATTTTTAAACTAAAAAATACGATTAATATTGCAGATATTGAGCTTCCTTATAGCTTTCTAAAATAAAATTCACGGAGGATGCCGTCACCTTGTAGAATCTTAACATCATAAGGATTTGTTGAATGAAAACATAGTTTTTATACAATAAAGGAATATATAACATTTACTAATTCACAATATTTAGGTTTCGTCGGTATTCTATATATTGCGGATTGATAAATGCGATGCATCGCTTTATTGCTTATAAATTTGTTCTCACTCAACAAATCCTCGCTTCTGTTTTGTATTTCCCTCCAGCATATCGTGCGTCCACCAATATTTGAAAACATGCAAGAAAGCGTCCTTTTCTATAGTGAAAGGGAAAGAATTCGTGGGGACTTTTCGTTAGGTCTGAGGAGAACTACTCAACTCCTAGATACTTATTTACCCTCGCTTTCTTAGAGTCGCCCTTCCCTCCACACGTCACTTCCTCTGTGGAGAGAAGAAACCGTTTCCGGCCTTACCTCTGCCGTCACTCACCCACGACCACTTTCTTCCCTTTCCCTGCCTGTCGCCTGCCTCCTTTTCAGGCGGCGAAAGACCTATTGATTCTAATGGAAGGGCAAAAGTGAGGTTTTAAGCGATGTCGTTTCTGAAAGAAAAACATGAGGGATGAGAATTTTCAGTAAGAAGAGTATTGGGAGGAGGAAGAGAAGACTGTTAACGAAAACAATTGAGGTATTCAAATAAATCAAAATTGTAAGCACGTCAGTATTCTAGTAAACAGCCACACATTCTCCAATCACACGTAGTGGACTCACTACGAATCAACAATGACGTTCTAATTCTAATACAAAATAATAATATCTGCCTTCACTAGCATTCGAGCCCAGTACGTTGCTGAGTTAACAATCAATATTTTATGGGTAAACTTAAGAGTAACGTGAATGATAATGTTCGGTAATATGTTATTAGTTATTTAACTTTTCTATTACTTTTCACAAAATATACATCGATTTTCTCTATGTATCCGATGGAAACATATAAATAACGTTATTTCACTTCTATGTGTTTAGAATTAGATTAAAACTGACTGTTATTACTATTACATTAAACGTTACTGAGAAATCACCCTCCTCTTTCAAACGATCAGTATTTAAATACCTTTTTGAAATTAAAGCGAAATCCTTCCTCTTGAACTGATTCATTGAACCTTGAAAGTTTTTATTTCGTTTTATTTCTGTGCTTTCGTGTTTTTTTCCGCCCCTTCTTGTGTGGGCGTTTTCCCGCATCGTGAGTTTTTCTCCGCCTTCAGCCGAGGAGTTTTTTCCCACGACCTAAATCTTTCATATATAAGTGTATAATAATTAGTTTACTTTTTATTTACTTTTATTTTTTGTATACATTCATATTTTTTATAATTATATATTTTGAGATGTAAGTTGTTTTTTATGTATTTTTGGAGTTTTATGATGAAAATTTAGAGGTTCGGCATAAGAGAGGCTCTTTGGCCTAACCTCGGCAAAATGGCTAAATAATTAAATAAATAAAACTAAAGAGGATTGGCAGCAAGAAAATAAATTTCAGAAGAAAAGGACACTTAGTATCTTCCACATACTACCACAAGATACTAAGTGTCCTTTTCTTCTGAAATGTCCATTCCACGAAGTCACGCTTGAGCATATCAATTTTAGCAAGAAAATAGATCAAGAGTGTGAAGCGAATCATCAAAGATTTATATCATGTGCTATAGTTTGGATCAAATGAAATTTAGCTCCTCTGAAATGGTAAGATATTCTTCGTTTTCTACACTAAGTATGGAATTAGGAAACGGCAATCTTTTCGTGAAACTTTCGTAATTTTGATACCTTGATTATTTCATGTTTTGATATCTTAACCTTTAAGGTTTGATTTCCATTTGAAAATGCCAAATATCAAATATAAATGCTTACCAATACCAAAGGAGGATGCCCATTTTTACATACTTACATATTATAGATTGCGTAATGAATATGAAAACGTATTATAGATTGCGTAATGAATATAAAAACATATTATAGATTGCATAATGAAGGACTAAAAGTCTGCTGTAGCCAGGACTCTAAACCTGGTCTCCCAATTTCCTGGCGGTTGCTCTAAACTAACTAAACTACGACATCAGAACGAGAGGCTATAATAGGACACGATGTACCTCGGAAAATATATCACGAATCTACCACATCGATTATTCAAGAATACTATACATTGAGCCGAAATTTCACAAAGTTAAACGGTTAAGGTTATAAACGAGTTTAACGCTTTCAGTTCACACCGAAACCTATTGAGCTTTCACAAACGATTTTGCACAATTCGGATAAAGTCCACGTAGAGTTTGCGTTTAGAAATGCACCTTAACTTCAATGAGTTAGAAACCTTTGAATACATAACGATGGAGTTGGTATCGCAATTTGCGGAGAAACTGTTTCGGAATTAATTATTCAAGAATACTATACATTGAGCCGAAATTTCACAAAGTTAAACGGTTAAGGTTATAAACGAGTTTAACGCTTTCAGTTCACACCGAAACTTGTTTCGGAATTAATTTTAGGGATCAATAGAAAGTTGGTGCATCTCTATTGGAATCAAGGCTCGCATTCGGATTAAATTTTGTAAGCGGAAGAAAAAATTGGCAAGCAAATTTGATTTACGATTCGATACACCGCAGAAAATTGATTTCTGCGGAAAAAGTTCGCTCTTAATTCATTTTTCTCCATCTCGGCGTGCATTTTAATGAAAAATTACCTTTTCTCTACCCTTTTCCTGACTTGTGTAATGAAACGTAAAATGTACGAGCCCCACATTAAATGGGTCTTATAATTAGATTTGTCCTCTTCGCTACGGATCAAGTATCCGATATTACTTTTTGATTGAATTTTGCGTGCAGTTGTAACGCAAAGGATTTTGCCTTGCAAATTCCTCTTTCATAGTCCCTCCTGCGCTAGCAATAACTGAATAGTACATTATTTTTGTTATTGCTCGTTTGATGTTGGAGCTAATGAAAACGCTATTAAAAAGGACGGGCCATTGATGCATCAGGACTAAATTGATCTTTTGATCGATCGTCCAAATTTTTGAACCTATCGGCGATTGGAAGATATTCCTTCAGCAGCCAAATGATCCTTCGAATTCAATTCCGGAATTTGTTGTTAACCTGAGGATACATTCTGTTTGCATTACACGCATAGTATAAAATTGTTAACTAAAAATTGAGCATCATAAAAATATATTATCGTATTTTAAAAATATTTTGATATATTTCTATATGATTTATTTTATGTGATTCATGTTTTATTTGATAAGCTTTAACACGTAAGAGAATATGTAACAATAAAATCAACCGAATGGCGAGTTACTTTCTGGTAATCCATGACGAATGAATAAAGACAGGAAAAACTTTTCCAAGTGAAACTAATTCCGTTTTTTAATAGTAACTATGCAAAATTACACACACAATAGAAGACTCACGACATGTTTCAATGCTTAAGCATCATTTTCAAGTGACGAAGCGTCCCAAAGACAGCATATATTTCAACCAAAAAGAGAAAGGGTGGGAGAGGACAAAAGAATTTCCTTTCTCCTCTAACCATCATCATTCCTATAAATTTGCTGCTTTTCGTTCCCTTCTCCACAGACTCGTAAACATCCCCCTTTCACCCTCTAACTTTGATAAAGAATTAAATATTATTTTTTATTTAGCACAGGTAAACGACTTTCCCCTTGATTCAATCAACCATTTGCTAGAAGACAAACTCAAAAAATTGGCCATAAAGAGAATATACTCTACTAAAACCATATCTTCTCCTCCTTGTTGGAAAAAAACTAAGTTTCTGTGGGCCCCTAACTTATAAAATAGCTAAGCTCCTCCCTAAGAGACGCGTGCGTCCTGCCTTCTACAATAATTTCTGCCTGAAGGACTTCCTTGGTAATGGAAAAGATGTTGTGGACCCGTTTACAAAGTCAGGTGTCTATCAACGAGCATGTAAGGACTGTAATAGTATCTATATCGGTCAGAGCGGAAGTTTTAATGTAAGGGTGAAAGAACATGAAAAATGTTTTCTAAATGGCTCACAACACTCGCATTTTGCGAAGCATCTCTTATCTGCCAATCACTCTTCGGATTTGAAACCTAGGATTCTACACATAGCTAAGAAAGGGAGTCGACTCTATACTCTTGAAGAAATGGAGATAATCCAAAAAAATCAAAATCCCGCGTATATTCTTACCAATGAATTTATCTTTTCTTCGCTCTCTCCCTTATTCACTGCAGCTCTTCGTATCCTCCTACCTCCCCTGCTCCTTGTCCACCTAGTTAATACTTTACCGCGAATCCTGCCTTTACCCCCTTTAGTTTCTTTTGTCTTTGGGATGCTTCGTCACTTGAAAATGATGCTTATGCATCTAAACATGTCGTGATCCTTCTGTTCTGTGTGTAAGTTTACATATTTACTATTAAAAAACGGAATTAGTTTCATTTGAAAAAGTTGTTCCTTTTTCTTGTTCATTAATATGTAACAAAGTTAGTTTACCTAACACTACAATAATAAGTGCATATATGTATGAGGCCAAGTTTTCTAAAGTGTACAAAAATGGTTTTGATCGTGCAGGCTATAATATCCCTTCAATCTAAAGTAGTCTCAAAAATATTTCATGTGCAAGGATTGAAACTTGAGAATCGTATTAAATTTACTAGCGAATCAGTTGCATATACTTCAGTTAAAATTTTCAGTATGTTTCTCTATGAATGGTAACAAAATTTTTAAAAACACTTCCACTGTTCTACAGCTGCCGTTCGCTACGCTTGTATTGCCAATTCCCTTAATTAAATCCTACATTTGTCTTTTTTACCATTCCATCTTGACCTTAACATGTTGTATTGTGCATATCTTTTACTAAATCAACTGATGTAGCGTACTTACGAAACCGATGATTTCTTTATGGTGTGGTAAAATTATTCCCAAAATAATGCAAAATGATCAATGCGACCAAATGAAGCCTGTAAGATAGTCTTTTAATCTGAGGACAGATTACTTAAGATAGCCAGTCCATCTTACTAACTCATTCATCAGCTCGGAAGATGATTCGGTCCTCTTCCCCTCCATCCATTAGCCACAGACGTTTTGAGGGGGCTTGAGGTGACTCGGCAAGATGAGAAGTGAATTGCTTTGCCCTTGAATAACTCCCTGAGCCAGAATTCTTAAAGTGGAAAAAGTCCAAGAAGGAGCATGATGAGCCTATAATTACACTTTCCAATACAGAGGGAGAAAGATTTCTTTTTTTTATTATTAAATGTATCATTCAAGGATTTATTAACACAGCTCTTATGCTGCCTCACTCATCCATGCTCTTAAGTTTTGATTGCATTTGTAACATTTCGAGTTTTATATAAAGGCATGAAATCGTTAATGCATTTTTCTGTAGCAGTACTTGAAGAAAAGTCTCAATGCTACAAATATCGCTGTAATGTTTAAGAAACTGCGTTACCCATAAATAATATAGAATAAACATCATCCCAGATAAAAGCCACCGTTCAGAAAAAGTGTAGAAGTATTTTATCAAAATTCATTCTACCATTTTAAATTGAAAGTGAATTGGTACACACTGATAATAGGCATTTCCTAAGTAGCCGAATATTACATAAATTATTAAATTTATGTAGACTAGGATCCCTTTCATGCTGTTTAAGCATAATTTTCGTGGATGCAATTTTAATTTTATTTTACCACCCTCTGAAGTGTAATTTGATGTGTGGAGGTTTCCTTCCACAGCAGTGGTAAGAAATCTGCGAAAGCATAAAATATTAAATTCAAGTAAGAGAACTCTGTTTCCTAAATGGGATGCCTTTTCTTCCATCCACTATGCAGACATAACTAGGAAATATTCGAGTAAGGCCTATCTACCACTTTCTCCTGCGGATTTCTTTTATAACTTCTTCGAAATAAATAATTCCCTCTCCTCATCCATTTCATTCAGCACTTTCTCCTCTTTGGATGAGCTAAAATAGCGATATTTTAAACCGCAGTTTCTTCCTCGGAAACCCTTTCGACCATAAGTGGATGAACGCGGAGCGAATGAAAGAACCTTTCTTTTCTCCTCAAGAAGACAGAAAGGGGAAAGTAGGAGATGTTTACGTTGGTGTTCTCCAAAGAATCGCATTACTAAGGACTCAGTGGTGCAACCTCGTCATCCCGCCTCGTCTCCTTCTGGAACTTCCTTTGTCGTCGCGTTTGAAAGGCAGCGATTAGCTCGATAAATATCACTCGAGAATGTTTTCGAGCGTGTTGCTCGTCACCCACGCATTAACGCGCACACTGTTCCAAAAAGGATGGTTTTCTCCTACTCACAAGTGCTATTTTTATCTCGAAACACTTAACGCGATTTTTTAAGTAAGCTCATTGGATTTCTTTGAAATTTCCCGACGGAAGAAAAAATAAGGATGTGGAAAAGGACATGGCTTGCATTGGATTCTGTTGGGTTTTGAACTCGCAACTTGTACGGATGCTTTAGCGGAGAGTGTGGATTCTGAAAGCAAAGCTCTTTTGAGTGACAGGTGTAGAAAGGGAGATTAGGAGAGACTTTCACTGAGCATAGCTGTTGGAAGTGACGGAAGATAGAACGTTACGCAAACATTTACTTTCGCCCTCGAGCGTGCGTTAAAAGCTCTATGTTTCTTTGAACTATCCGTCATTTTTCAAGATGATGATATCACGAATGATTTCAGAGCTAAAATCAAAGCTGGGATTTCATCGGATTAACGTTCTTGGCTAACATCTTTGTATTTGACTCGAGCTAAAGGATTATTTCGCTCGCTTGTTTATGCTGTCCCTTTACTGTCAGCTGAATAAAAGTCCCTCTCAGGTCACAAAAAATACTCATGAATTTTTGTTTCGAATGGTTCACTCAGATTTATGTGCAAGTGACTCTATGGAAATATTTTATTGTCATTCCCCACGACTCTAATTTATCATTTCCAAAATTTGAATCTGTAATAGATAGAAATAACGCATTAATTTGACTATTCATAAACGCAAAATGAAAATATTTCCATGAAAGATGTTAGAATAAAATTTGAATTTGGAGATTTTCTTTGACACACTTGTTTCTGTTGATCATTAGTCTGAAAATCAGATATCTCAAAAATTCAAAGAGAATTATTGAAAACATATTGAAAGTTTTCGTTCTGAATTGAATATATTTCTTTATTATTATATACAATGAAGGGTCATAATACCTAAGAGCATCTTTCTACCCAGCAATTAATCGTTCGGTACTTTTTTTAATATCTCTGGGATACAATATTTTAAAAAGATTGAGTTAGTATCTTAGCAAATACGTTAATGACCATCGATTTTAAATAATTCCATCATTAAATTTAATAATACAACAACATCACAAATAATCCGCTGAATCTTCCAGTAGTCTCTTACATTTTGCTTTCCAATTAAAAATTGATTCCTTTTCTCGATATTAGTAGTAATATTTATTTTCATAATGCTGCTCTCAAGCTTAGAAAGTATCCATGGTGCTGCCTCTTTGCGTGTAGCATTGCTACGCAGCTGATCTAAAATAATCAATAGAATAGTTAAGGTATCAAAAAAGTGCAAGCAGTACAAATTTTCGTAAAATCTATTGACTCAGACTTCACTTGGTGGAATTCCATTGTTTAGGAAATGCTTTTCTTTTTTCTACACGAAAACAGATACAATTCCATCATTAAATTTAATAATACAAGAGTTACAAAGTGTAGTTACAGAAGTGTATTATTTTACGTTCTTTATAAGAAAAAAATAAAATATTTCCTATAAATAGTAGCCAAAAAAAAAACCTCAAGTACGAGTATAACCGTAATTATAACTTGAAATAATGCACTACTGTGACCGTACTGTGCAATAACCTACATAATGATCCATGAATAATAAAATATTCTAAATATAATAATAAAAATAGTCTAAAACTAAAATAAAATCTAATCACCACTGTTTTATATGTCCTAAAGTTAAAGATCTTAATACATCCCTCTGAAGTGCCAATTTCCATCTTTCCCTGTTCTTTTACGTATCCCACGGGGGCAAAAAGATTTCATCGGAAAACCATCCCATAACGAACAATGTCCCAAGTTTTCATCAATTTACATTCGGAACGGAATCGTTATGACTCCATATAGACTTTCCCTTCGTTTTTCCGATTTGCAATTTTGCGAGGAAATCCCTCCATATTCATTCTTTCGTTCGGAGGAGGAAGAGGACCGAAAATTAACGACAGGACACCGGAACATTCGCATTAAGGATTTCGACGTCTTTTGTCTTTTATTCCAATCCAGAAAAAAGAAACTGAAATTTCCAGGGTTCCCACAGCAATTCTTTCCTCTCGAATCTTGCCTCCAAACCGTTGACCGTGAGTAATTTGCGAGATCGACACAGACGAATGAACATCCAGGTCGATCCTCAGATGTAAAGAAGGAGAAAGGATGGAGTTTAATTATCGAGAGCGTAGAAGAAAAATAGGAGTGCGAGCACCGGCTGTAGATCATAGGGAGAATCTCACCTAGGATATATGGCGACAAAATCCTCCAGAAAACTCCGACAGGCTCTTCTTCTATCAAAACTTTAATTTCTCTCTCCGAGCGCCAACTCGTTAGGCCCTCCTCCTTCCATTTTTTTCTGGTTTGTCCTCCCGTAATCAAGTTTTGATCACTGATTTTTTTGAGCTTGGTAATCAGTTTTTGGTACTTTCCCCGAAGTCTGGTAGATCGTTTTTTTCGGAGGCAGAGACAGGATTATTTCTCCGTAGAGATCGAATGTCGCATCAACGTGTGGGGATTTACTGATGACTATTAAAATGTATTATCTGTTTTTCGAATTTCGTAAGTCGACGACGCAAGTGAGAAATGATTAAGTAAACGTTTCCCCGAAAATAGAATTGCTTTATGTCGTTACAATTTGGAGGACACAACATGGGAAAATCCAACTTTATTTCCTTCGAATTTCAAAAGTAAATAGCATTATCTCTTAAGAACTTAGGTCAAATATCATGAGCATTGCGAGTTATTCGTATTCTTTAATATATTTTAACGGTTATTAGCTGTTTTTCTACCTTTGATCTTATTACTCTGAAATTAGCAGTATTAAGCACTGAAAATCCGTTATTTTATAACACCACTTTTTGAGTGAAGTAACTCTAGCTAAAATGATTTACAGATTAATGATACGTCCCAATCAGATGAATACTGAAAAACTCCCCTGGAAATTAATACTGAATAGCCTTCGTAATTCTGGAATATTAAATGTACTTCAACGTTCGATTCTAGGATTTATATTTGCACACGGTCTACTCACTCTGCTTTTATTTTTCATTTCGTTTTAGGGGGAGGAAGTGTTGCATTTGAGAAAAAAGAACATTCTTGCTTTATACCGGAACGCACTCGAAATGCAAATTATGATTTTAAAAATCTGTTATATACAATACGTGGCCGCCTTTTCAAATAGTTAGCTAATTTCTCCAATCACGAGTATTCAAACAGTATTGATCTGTTATAAAAATTAAGTCGTCAGCAATTTACCCCTCAAATCACATGAGCAGGTTTTACGTAGCATTAAATAGAAAGTATATAAAACATAATTGTAGTAGAATGCTATCATATTTCTTTTATCCATCTCAATTTTTTCATGCGACTCTTTCCGCCTATTCCGCCCTCTAACTTTTAGTTTTTAGATTACTACCCTTTTCAATCTTCAATCAATTACATCCCTTAACTTTTTAGGATACGTTATGGAAGCGTTTATTGGCATCTCCTTACTGCATTGATTGAAGAAAATAATCTTCTGAAGGTAAAGAGGGAAGCAATTAAGTTGAAGAGCTTGGAGGACGAGTGAGTGGAGGATGAAAATGGTGTGCATAATGGAGGTGCGTTTGAGAATAATAACAACGAATGAAGGAAGGAAGTGATAAGACATGATTCTGTTACGGGAGAGCTGGGAAAATGTTGGGCTCATCGATCATATATAAATATGAAACGGGTAAATCTTTAGGAAATCTAATTAATAGGGGGTTTAGCCGTAGGAAGTTTGATATATGGAGGGAGAAATCTATCCGCTCCAAGGAGGTATTCAGCGGGAAAAGGGTTTCTTGTTAGTTTCCCCGCTACTTGGGAGATGAAGATTAATATCTTTTTCAAGATTATGAAAGCATAGATTTTTAGTTAACCAGATATCGAAATAAGCTTTTTAAGGCATATTTACTTCAAAGAAATGATATGCAACCGGATGTGAAATCTTACATTACCTGAACCACAAATATGGTGCATGCAAACATATATTCCATACTATGATATTATTACCAATGAGTAGCCTAGTGTAGTCTTTTGTGTGATAATCCTATATTAGGGCCCGGTATAAACTATAATCTTTACTTTCACAAACTATTAAGATACCGTGCCCTAAAGTAAACATTAGTTTCTCCGTTTCAAGTGTACAATATAATACCTGGTCCTGTATATACTCTTCTGCTCATTCATCCTTTATTTGAGACACATTCATAGGTTTTTCCATGCAATCTGTTTCACTCTTCTTCCCTTTTCTTCCTTTTATGCAACCTTCGATCACCCATTTCTCGGCTTTCCTCTACCTCGTTAAACATTCGTAATTAGATATGCACTGATGTTGTCACTCCGCTTCCGTTGGTCCTCTCCATAATTTTTCTTCCAAAGTAAACTCAAAGATTCCCTTCAGTACAGTCACGCATACTTTTTTCAATCTAAGTTAACCAATTTGTATTTCTCTCTCATTCTATCTCATCTTTTCTTATCGACAGAAGAAAAAATTCTCGTCGAAAGTTTTCGTAAATTCTGCGAGTTCATGTCTATGTCTATGCTTGTACCCTGCAAGCCGCCTTTCGGCGTGTGGCAGGGGGTGCATGCACCATGACTCTATTTCCTTAATCGATTATTTTTGCGTATCGTTCGCAGAAAAAATGCAAACATTTCATGGGAAAGGTTTTGACCACATCGGTCATAATACTCCGCGTCAAATATCATTTTAAGTCTTTTTATGAGATATTTATTTGAATCGACTCGCATTAATTTCATCGTCTTCCTTCATATTGAACTTTAATCTTCTGAAAACAAGATTAAGGGAAAAACTTTGTCTTCATTCCACATATTAATAACTGACGGTCGGTGTCCAGTTTATTTCACACATTAATTGTTGACAGTGTCAATTATTTATTAATGGAATATTTTCAAAGCTAATTCCTCAGTATTGTGGTTCCATGAAGTCAAGGTCAGTGTAACTGATGTTAATCTTTCGCTTTAGTATTATTTTATTCTAATAATTCTGCCCCTACCGTTCGACCCAGCATGAGGCTGAAGTGACATATTTACCCAAAGCATGCAAACATACAGCATAAATATGATAGATAACTGTATCTCAGTACATTATATTGTACACAGCACCTCTGTGTACAGTAGAATATTAAATTGTACAGGGTACTACATAATTATGTTACATCGGTGCACTTCTCATGAGCTTATCGGCGTAAGGAATCGAACAATCCATTCGTGAAAGTCGTCTAGAAGTAAAGATTTATCTTTCTCTTCTCCTCTGGCTGCGACTAAGATTTCGGCTTTTGACCTCCCATAAGAAACCGTTCCAGACTTTGTGCACTATTACTCACTCGGCTTTATTGGCGTACTTGTTTTTGTGGAATGCTCTATCTCTCTCAGCAATCAGCAGACACTAGATACGAAATTCATCCAGTTCAGGGAAACGATGTTTTTCGCGCTTACATCGCTTTGTCTCGGCAATAATTCATCAAGATATCTTTTGGAGGTATTCGTCTTGGAGAAAAACTGAGATATTGCAGATGTTTGGAATCGATACTGGAGACTGCTTCACCTCAAACGTCATAAACAAACCACGTTTTTGAAGATATTAGACGGTGATTTTTTCCTTCAAACCCCAATAGCTATCTCTTTCGTTTCTCTTCGGCAACAAAGGATCAGAAGTAAGAAGAGATTTGTTACTGACAATTTCGCCCAAATAAGTATTATTATCTTCAGTGAATGTACTCGCATTAGTAATATCTGTATTATCTTCTCTACCAAAGTCTTTTCTGTGTTTCATCCGGAGTTTATTTCGTTAAAAAATATTCTACAGGAAATGACACAGAAATGACTGAGTTGTACGCCATGTACGTTTATAACTTACTGCATCATCACTGCGCAAATTAGCTTATGACTCTTCAAATAATGTTCATATGTTCATGTATGAACTTTCGCCTTCGAGTCTGTTAACATAATCTTAAACCACCGAGTATATCTAATTTTTATGATAGGTTACGTGATCGTTTTGTAAGGCACATATGAATCTTATCCCATTTCAAGTTTTTTAAATCGTCTATATTCAAGACAAACTAAAGTCACATTTCAGGAAATACGAAATTGAAAATTAATAATATAATTTCTTCTGGCATAATTTTCGCTTAAAATTCGCTCACTTACTCTTCTTCATTAAAGAGGAAACGATCTATTATTTCAAATTACATTAGGGTTTCATTTTAGCCTAATTAATGATATGCCTAAAATGACCATGACTTCTAACAGTAGAGCTGCTTATTTTAGAGGAATCTTAAAGGAAAAGCGTAGACTATAAGAATAATTATTCGGAAAAATTAGTTTTAAGATATGTAAAGAGTGAAAGTCGTTTCTGTTTCTTCGTTACTCGAGGTTTTCGGTAGTTAACTAACAGAGAACTATAAATGTTACGATGGACATTGATATTCATCCCAACCTCGATGTAATAGTGGCTTTATTGAATAATTTCAAAATATAGATTAGCAATTTCAAGATTTAAGTAATAAAATATATAACTATAATTTATAGATACTTGGAATCTATTAGTTAACTTTATATCGATCGTATATTCTTTAAAATAATGAAAATAAATGTAATCATTAATCTATTAGCATTTATATTTAATCTTTAAACTATGCACTTCATAAAAATCGTTTTTTTATTTATCATACACCATTCCAACCACATTCGGATGTCTATGAGTATAATTTAAATTTGTCTCTGTAAATAATCATTATCTTTTCACAGGCTCATTTTGAAGTAATCATACCCTAACAGGTGTGCTTCGCAGAGCGTGAATTTGTTAAAGCTGACAGGATTGATTTTGAGCCGATATTGCTCTTCGGAAGAATTTTTATAATCTTACTGTATTAGTCGTCACGTTATATGCAAAAATGCCGCATACGGGCGGAAACCGAATGCTTTGAAGAATGGTGAGGTCAGCGTAATATATTTATGATTCACATCTCTGTTGCCGTTATTTTACTGCGAAAGTTTTTATTATCTTCGCACTACATTCAAGCTAAAGGCACTAGTAAGGAACCAGCATTTTTTTGTATTAAAGAGTTCCATAAATCTTTTCGAGAAAAATTTATGGACCCCGCTCGGGAACAACGGAGTACGTTTTGATCAGTCCTGATAATTTACAAAGTACATTTTAAATCGAACTCCTTTCGTGGAATTTTTTAGCGGTTACTTTTTGTGGTACACTACACCTAAAAAGATAGGCAAGCGGCAGTGGTTGGGGAAATAGTCTCCACGTAACCTTTTCCGCTTTCTGCGGAAAACGTTGCCTCAGTAAGAATGGTGATAACTACAGAAACTAGTATCATTATAAAGGAATCCACAACAAGGCGATGAGGTGTTATTCCATTGGCAAAAGCATGCGCAGAAGAAGAGGGAAGATACGAAAGAGAAGCAAAGCATAGCACTCGAAGAGAGGGCGGAAGACGGCGGGAAAAGGAAACAAAGAGGATGATTTTTCGTCAGGGATGAGTTGTCGGAAGTGAAAATGCTTGCAAGCGCTTCCCTGTTGATTCAGCTGTGAATTCTCTGATAATTTCCTCCTTGTTTTCCATTCCTCCTTCGCTCCCTGAACCATACCCCTGGGCTCACCCAAAAAAGCCCACCCTTCTGTATCACCCTTGCAGCTTCATATCCCCATCCCAAAACAAAAAAAGCAGTTCGAGACATTCCACTCCATATCTCTCCCCCGCAGAACGCAGGTTGCCCCCTCTCTAAAGCTGCATGTGTCGCCCACTTACCCTCTCTCCTATTTTCCCCTTTACTTTTCCCCATTCCACCCCATCCCAATTCTCAACCACTGCAAACAATCCCATCCCTCCCCTCACAAACACTCACTTGCACCGAGTCTAATCGTTGGAAAGTACCACACAGCTCGCATACTGGACCCCTCCACTTTACTCCCCCTTCGGTTTGAAGGGCTCCTCATCTCTATTCATTTCTTGACTCTGACCGAATACGTGATTACTGCGAGTATAAATAGCTGGCGGAATCGCTGCTCAAGTGGTGCAGGTGCGGGATACGTCAGCGTCACCGATTAGTTTTAGTTAGAGGGCGCTATCGCCAGGCGGCGGTTAGTGCTATAATGATTCAATTTTCATGAGAAACTTTTCCCCGACATTCCCTGCTACCCCACGCTTGACTTATTGGCGGTGTTTAGAATTTCATGACTTCACTCGGGAGTTTAGTTTCCAGTTTTTGACGATGAGTAGATTGAGTAATTCGAGAAGTTTCAAATTTAAGTAGCGTCGGTTAACAACAGGTGTGGGAGTGGGTGACTCAGAGGTTTCGAGGCATACGGCACGGGTAATATTCATCTGATTAAAAGGATTCAATGAGAAGATGCTTTTATTTTTGCAATGACAATTAGCCTTGTACTTTTAGAAACTTGTGTGTGATGTTTTCTTTTACCAACGCTTACTAAACTTTAAGTTGCAAAAGAAAGAAAAAGTCTTAAAAGTTGGTTAATTGAAAAACGATTCTACCTATGTTGTTTTGATATAGCTCTTTTTTGTTGCTGATTATTTACTTTATTCTTTAATATTTCTGAGCCGCAAAAGTATAGGAGAAACATTTAATTACTTTAAAACTTAAGGGAAAAGCATTCTATCTTTTAAAATATTGTTAACCATCTTTTATATTTTTGCGCCTGCATTCTATGGGTCAATTGGTATTTTATATAAAAATATTCCAAAGTTACTAAAATAAGGAAATAGCACTTCTACCTACGTGAGTAAAAATATCTATTAGTAAAATTTCGTTACAACGTTTTGTATGGTAATTATGTAAGTAATTGGATTAGGATTTCATTAGATCCAAATAAAATTCCTTTTAATGTCGATCACTCCGGCATTTACATTCCTTCTATCACTTGGTTTCAGTCCTCTTAAATCCAAATTAAAATTTTTGCCTATTGCAGTGTTCATAATAGAAACCAAAAATGTTCGTCCCAAATTCATCTAACACTTTCCCATTCCTCGGGCACATCGCCTGGGCATCATACAGAGAATTAACATCGAATTTGTCGTAATCAAAACACAAAGCATTTAGTTTAGACCCCAACCGGTCGTTTGGGATTTATCGATCGAGAGATGTTTTCTATCCGACCCAAATGCATTAAGAATAATCGAAAAACAACAGGGAAAGCAGAACTGCAGACACGAGGATGGCTGAGTGTATCTGCTCTCGGCAGAGTGCCGCCCGGAAAAATTCTTAAAGCACTCCACTCTCAGTTCATCTGAGGCACCAAAAGCCGTTGAGTGGCTGTCAAACCGTGATTGTCACTTGACATGAACTCTCCTTCTCTTCATATCCACATTCTCCGCCTATCCCATCATCCCACACTCCCCTACCATTCTCACTCAGCGTTCCGCTCTCTGGCCTCCTTTTAGGCCGTATCGCTGGGAAAAGCTGTCGGACGGAGAGAAAGAAAGGATCACGCGTCTTCCTCATTCTTGTTTTCCCTTATCCCTTTCCCTCGCTATCCATAGCGTTCGCCAAGATCAAGGCTTTAACAAAAGAGTCAAGTATGTCATGGAACAGTCGCATCGTCTCATTTATTGTCATCTCGTATTGACGTCACAACTTTTATTTGTTTTGCCTTCTCTTCTCCGTCGTCGAGGAGGACTGCTTCATTTTCCTCGGAGAAAGTTTCTTCTGATTTCCACCATAAAATTCGTATCCGTAAGATTTTTTTTCATCCTTGCAACTAAATTTTTCCACCATGGATTGTACTCCTCCAGTGGGTTTCGTAGTTCCTCCCATCTTCAGTATTTTTACCGCACATTTTTATCCTAGATATATTTTAAATATATAAAACGTTTGTTAGCGTAGTTCAATACGAAGAAGATTTTAAGTCAAGAACTGGAAAAAATTTAAAGAAGAGCATATTGATACGTAATGAACCGATTCACAAAATGGATGGCTTGACAAGTATGTTGAAGATTCGTACGTAGAAAACGCTGGAGAAGAGGGGAAAATAAACCCAATAGCTCGTATATATCAACTTGTTGAACGTAAAGATGGCGGGAAGGTTTTAAAACCTTACTTGAGTATAGTACTCATAGGGTTAATCATAGCTCTAAAATTAAATGTAGGAGGCAAAGACCCGATGTAGCAAAGTATTCTTTTTTTAGAAATATTTCGGAGTATAATAAGCTTCCTAAATCTCTATTAAAGCAATTGCCTGAATATACTGAATCTTTTAAAAAGAAATGTACTTTCTTATGGTGGAGATTTCCCTATAAGAGCCGTTATGGCCACACATGAACCCTAAAAATCCAGAGACAAGTTGATAACACATAGAAGTGTGTGCGTCGTATGGCTGGAATACATTATATATATAAATCTATGAGACTATCATCTGGAATAGAGCCTAACTGCAGTTTTGCAACAATTAAAATTTTGTGAATAGGTTATTATGTATTTCCAAATGTAATACGAAGAATCCTAATTAATTTCATTTTAAATATTTTGAATAAATTCATCACCTCTCCGATGTTGTTCATAATGACGGTTTTTAAAAATTCCTCAATGTTTTCTTTTAAGTCTTTTCATATGAAAGTTCTTATATTGTTCTGCTCTCCTTCTTTTTCATTTCTCTTGTGGTCATCTGATGACAATGGTGACTGTTGACGACCATAATGACGATGACAATGAAAACTCAATTTGGCGCAGTTTCAAACGGCCAGATGCTCTTTCTGCTCCAAACCCGTATCCGGCAAAGTATGGTATCCCACCGGGATCAAGCCCGTGATCACTTCCAACTAAAGTAGACGCCCTGCCAATTGCGTTAGCTGCAGAAGAAATGTTATATTCCCTAATACTCACCAACAAGATATGTGGTATGAAGCAACTAAACTAACTATGTGCCGGAATAAGACGTCTTTTATTTGAGACCTTAAGTTCTTTCTCGTTCCTATTACTAAATTTTATTCGGTTAGTACGACAAACAAACCANGGTTTTAACAAAGCTTCCTCGTTCATTAAAACTTCATTCTTCCTCAGGGTTCGATTCCCCTGCACAGGACTGCGGAGTGCTGAGATTGAAATCGTGATGCAGCTGAATGTGAGCACGTACAACCCGATGCACAACGAGACGTCCTTGAACTTCAGGAGAAACAAGATTTGCCTTAAAGGTCAGTACCAATTATGATTATTAAGAATGAAAGCCTTAACCCAGATATGCATACCTTTTAGATTAACTCTAGCGAATATTTTTCCTTTGGCATTATGAAACACGGTAAGAATTTTTTAAATAAAATTAACTATACGTCAGGGGATATGCTTATCTGCAGGAATTCCGAAAATATGATAAATCCGATACGAATGCATACATGTGCTCACGCTTTCTTTAATTGTAAACGGCATCCTAACGCTCCGTTTGGCTCCCTAATGAATCATTTCCGAACACCAAATTTTGTATGCTCAGCGTGCGAAAAGATAGGGAATCTACAGATGCATATTCATTCAGCTAAAGAGATTTCTTTCCGCTCCGCTTTATCTCCCCTTAAATGTCCGCGGATTTGGCCATTTTTCTCCACTCTCTCCCTCTTCCATTCATTCCCCCTCTTACTATTGGGTTTTCCTTTCTGCCTCACCTATTCTTTCCGCATTTCCTCCACTTCCAATATACTCCCCCTCGACAGCTTAGCCACACCCGCCTCACACCCTTCTTCTCCCTTCCACAAGACGTCCCCCTCCTAAATTCATCCAGAACACCTGACAGTTTTCCCTCCACGCATTATTTTTCGCCTATATGCTCACCAAACCAACCCCCTTTTACCCGTCCCGGAATCGACCGTTCCCTTGCAACCCCCTTCCCTCTTTATCCCGACGCTCTTATCCCAAAACTTCCTCCCGTCCTGAGAACCCTCTCCCTCAACCCACTGCTTCCTCTACCTCTCCGTTAATTCATCCAACCTTTCGTCCCCCACTCGTTGCGAGCATCCCTAGTGCTGATCCGAGCTTCGCAGCGTTTGATGCGTTCCGCCAACCCTTTCCGGGCTGGAGGTATAATCGTCTTAGGTGAACTTTAACTCTGCAATTACTTCCATTATTTCTGCAAGTGTAGCTCCCGAACCGATTATCGGGGTAATGCGTAGTTTTTTTTCGTTAGGTTTAGATTTCCTTTGCAACCCCTTTTGCAGAGTCTTTGCGGAAGGGTTCGAAAAGGAATTGGTTTAAGGGTTTTTTTCCAGAGGATTTAGTGGCCTAATAGTCTTTTGCCCGGATGGAAATTTGTTATCTTAAACATGCGGAGGAAGATGCGGCTGCCGTTGAAATCAATTTATGTTTCGCCGCTCCTCCGAGAGTAGGGCTGTGATCAGCGGGGTAATTTGGCGTTACGTATCCGAGTGCCTGTTTGAATATGAACAAGAAATGTTAGACTCTTGGAAGATTGCGTTACCTTCTGGCGTAAATGGAAGTCCGCTTTAAAAGCAAGAGGAACGTTAACTTGGTTATGTGACTGGTATCTAAAAATGACAGGGTTAACAGATGACTTCTGTGGTAGTATTTCCCAGAAAATGGCTAATGGAATACGTGCCCAATACTTTGACTATAAGGAAAATATTTCAGCAGAAAACCTCTTGAATACAAACTTTGGCCATTTTTGATAAAATCTACTCATTTTCTTTCTACACCACCACCGGTTAAGATTTAAGAAAAGAATTTTGCTGATTAGTGCAGTATAGCTAGTACAGTTTGTAGTATAGCAGTATAGATAGTATACCTGTTTGCTTTATGACGTCTATGGTGTTCCAAGCACGCTTGTAAAACTCGTTGCTCGTAGGTTAAATATCCTTTGTAAAAATACAGTTTCTATCTTTTTGATGTTTTCTTTAGTTTCTTTCAATAGAAGCATCGTTAAATTCTGCTGTAAATGTCAATTTTTAATGGAGTCTACCGGTATGAGCCTTTCAGTTCTTCATTCTTAAAAAGCAAACGTGAGTGAAAAGTTCACCCGTTATTTTGTGCATCTTTATAATAATAAAATTAGGCTCATTGCTAGAATAAGGACTAAGATGAATGTCTTCAGCTCCAAATAGCCGTAGTTTGCAAGCAAACCAACCAACTAGGAAATTCCAATCAGCGTGGTTAGAGCTCTCCGTGATCGCGCTCTGAAAAGTATTATTCCCAATATGTAATTCGGGAATTGTGTCGCCATCTTCAGGAGAGAAGAAAATTTAGAAATGTTTTATCCATGTTGCCATCTTTAGGAGAGAAGAGAACTTCTGCTACTAAGAAATAATGTTGACATTCAAAGTGAGGGCGCAAGTGAAGCCCCTGATACAATTTCTATTTTCAATTTATTTCCATTTTTCTGGACTAAATGTCTTAAATCTTAAAAAACTCATCATTTACAAAACTGTTAATCATTTCAAAATTGTGTACATGCTACATGTATAAATATAGTGTTATACTATCGTAGATAAGAGAATAACTAATCGTTAAATGATGATTGTGCATATTTTTTCTCTTCCACGCTTTGTGAGATTTTAAGGCAAATGTCAGACTCTTCAGAGGTTCATGTATGTTCTTGGTATTTATTAATATTATTTATTTCCTCGCTCTGGTATATTTACTATTATTGAAGTGATGTTTATAGTAACAGTGGACAGTTAACAGTATATAAGCATACCCTAAACAGTAAATACCCGATTAACCGCTACTCGAACCTTTACCCTTGGGGAAGGCAAGCAAACAAAATAACCATTACGCCAACGAAGTAGGCAACTTCTGAGCAGTGTGTGCATAAACTGTGGAAGTTTCTTAAATAATACTTTATGCCCGTTTATTCAATTTCTTGATGGTTTTTGATCTCTCCCCATGAGTTAGTACGTAAATTTTCGGGCAGTCATATCTTCGCATGCGATTATTCAGTCTTACGACTGCGGGAAGGAATTTTACGGCCCCGCTCCGGCAAATTTACTCTCGGGACCTCCGATAAACAAGGACGTAAAAACGGCCGTAAAAACGATCGAAATCAATTTATTGTCCGTCTCTGTCGGAAGTGCGTCCGTTCCACGCATTAAGAGCTCGCAGGAAAGGGCTCATCCCGGGCGCCTCGCACTCCACACCACGGACCCATCAACTCTACACGCACCAGCAGTTCAATACCTTACACCGGCCGTAATTTCCGCCGATTCGATCTCGCTTTCTCAAGCGATAACCCATCGACACGGTCCGAGCGTCCACTCCGCCTGCCTCTGCATTCCCTCTCCTTCCTGAAGAGGGAATCGGCATCTACGCGGGAATGAGTGACACACCATCAGAACCTCCTTCTCCTCCTCTTGTCTATCTTCCATCTCCCCTTCCGACCAAGGCAGCTCAATCTCCTCAACAAATGTACCGGAAATGCATCCTGTGCTCGCAGTGCCACTAACACCCTCTCTTTTCCACGATGTTCCCCTGCAGAAACAGGGATGCTAACGGTGTTCATACAGGTAGAGGCTAAAGCCTCTCAAATACCGGCAATCAAAAGGAACCCCTTTTAAAAAAATCCCTACGCGAGCGTTGATTAATGGACCCTCATCCCGGAGGGCCAATTAAACCATCAGTCGCGAGCGAAGCAGTAATACTTTCCCTTGGAAGCCATTTCATCCCGATGGGTGCACCAGGATCGAGTGTCATTTCCGGAGAGGGTCTGACTGCGAATTTTGATGGCGGGAATTATCAGATCGCCGCCGGCCACCCACTTCAACTTTTTTTTAAACGATATCGCGCCATCGGCTGTTTAGAACGGACGTCTCTCCCCTTCCCTTTTTTATTCCCGAAAGGTTTTAATTTCGTCCGGGACGGAACGATCGCTCCGATTGGTTTTTAATGTCAGTTATCCAGATTAAAATAACCTTCCCATCGGTCGACTGAAATGCCGGCCGATGTTTCGCGCTCCCGCGGAAATCTCTCCCGTTTAATCCTGGCGGCGTCGATGGTGGGCACTCGTTTGCATTCCGAATGGAGACTCTTTCCGATATCCGTATCTTTCTATGGGACGCATCCGGTATGTCATTGGTCGTAAGTTCTCGCGCCGGTGCGAACGACGATGCATAAATCTTAGATCTGTGATTAACTTTTAGAAGAGCGGCGATTTTTCTGTTTGAGATACATTCCCTTGGCCTTTCCCATATAGGAGCTTCCATACTTTTGGAGGGATATTTACTTTATGAATGATCTATTCAACTCAGAATAAAGGATTTCGATTTATAATTACGTATACATCATTACGACATCATTATGGAATGACTCAAATCAATATATGGAATAACTTATCTTCATTATGATATGAATGTATATCTCACTAATAAAATGGCCAGGTTAGGTTTAAAAATTATTTTTCTTTCTATGAAAATGTCTGTTGTTAAATGAATTTCATGTTGGCCTGGCGAGAGAAATTATATTGGCTGTCTTTGTAACGTAGTCAGTATTGTATACGCAGTAACTTTACTGCAGTCAAACATTGTTTTTCCCTATCTGAATTTTACTTTGGGGGTAGATTTTAAAAATTTATTTTCGAATTTTTCGTAGTTCTGCATCAAAAATTAATTTCGCAAACAGAGATTTTGTTTCTAGAGTGAAAAAACATCTATTATTAGACCTCTTGACATGCGTAATAATGACGTGCGAGTTTAATAATTTGAAAATCCTTAACCGTTGCGTTCTCGCCTTGATACGTACACTCTGAAATGCGCTCTCTCTAAATAAACACCACCGATATGATTCAGGAGATCAATACGCCACTAGAAGTGACTATATATGAATGACCGTCAAATTTAACGGCTATGATCGTAACATACGAGACCCAAAAGTATGAATTGAATTACACATATCAGTTAGTATTATGCAATACTTATCTTCATCTCGGTAGATTCCGTCCTGAGATTTATCCAGTGGCCCAGTTTCCTTACGCTCTCTCAATCCCTTTCATTCATTCCCGCATGATAAAGTAAGCATTCCCTCATCATAAATCCAAGCGAGTTTTACGGCAAGAAATGTGCAGGTCGACACGTTTTTTCTCACGCGCATGGAAAAGGGAGCAGTCAATCATAACCCGATTATCGATCGATTTATCGAAATGGAAAGGCGTGGAATCCAACAGCCACCAAAACTTTCCACCCAACCCCCCAAACTCCCCCGAAAGTCCTTCCCAACCATTATGCACCCCTCCAATTCCTCTCAATGCGTTCGTCGCTAACGACAGCTTATTTGTTGTCCCGCCAATAACAAAACTGCCGCGTGCCCAGAGGGATGCCTTGAGGTACCCTAAAGTGAATTATCGAATCGCCATATCGATTTATACACGCGCGGTCCTCTTCCCCAAACCCCTTATCCCAGCCATCCTTAGACTTCCTTACTACCCCTTACATCATGTGATCGACGTTTACCTCGTCCTCATCCCCTTCCTATTCCTCCACAAACTTAGATCCACTTTCCCTCCTCTCGCTCTCGTCTTCAGCATGCAATATGGGCGGCGTCTGCCATATTTCATCCGACTTACATCCACAGGAAAGCACACATATATAAACCTGTCTGCATCCGAACCTGAGGATCGATTTACTGCTTACTATTCCCCAAAATTTAGGATGCTAATGTATTTTTCATTCGTGATAAAATTTTACCTGTTAGCTTCTATTGCTCACCGCCATCTTATCTTATGTAAAAGCATTCAATTGCGTTACTGGATGGATAGATGAAAGGTTTAATATTTTTTTATGCCACAGTAAAAGACAGCGCTATGAAACTACTTGATGAGGACCCCTAAGTAATAATTTCTCTCGGCAGATGGAGGAAACGTAACTTAAATATGTTCCTTCATCTCTTCTTAAAACTTTCGTATGAATTTAGTCGTAACTCATCCTCAACAATTTCCTCGGTTCTTTGTCAGTAGTATATTTATCAGTATGACTTTATTAATGTTTTCCATTCTTTTATCGAATTTTCTCATCAGCCACATGAAAATAAACTTACAACCAAAATAAACCTTTCAAACAATTATAATGTTTGCGATGTTATTATATAAATCTATGTTAAACTTATAAATTATTTACCAGATGCATAGAGCTTTTATGCTGTATTCATGAAATAAACTTTACTACCGTACAAATATAGACGATTATTAGGAATGAGTGACACACCATCAGAACCTCCTTCTCCTCCTCTTGTCTATCTTCCATCTCCCCTTCCGACCAAGGCAGCTCAATCTCCTCAACAAATGTACCGGAAATGCATCCTGTGCTCGCAGTGCCACTAACACCCTCTCTTTTCCACGATGTTCNGATTGTGAAGAATTAGGAATAACTAAATTTTTCAAATCAAATTTATTGCTTTTAGATGTTAGTTGTTTATTACTTCACTCCAAAAATAATACATTTTACTGTTCCGAACATACATTCCTCCCTTTGCCGTCTTTGCCTTTTTCTATTTTCAATCGCGAAACTTTCGAAGAACTTCCGTACAAAACTCATACCCTCCGTTTTCCCCAGGTACTCCAACCGCGCTTATTTTCCCATAGTCAGAAGACAAGCGGATTTGCTATAACGCACTCACACCCAGGAACACGGACCCGTTTTCCCCAATGATTCGGAAATCCTCTTCTGCTGTTCACGGCCGACCCATTCCGTCAGACTGCGCGTCGAACCCAAACCACCCTCGGCGTCCCCTCTCCTACTCAAATCTGGACCCTAACCACTTAGTCGCCTTTTGATTGATCGATAGCTGGCAGTCTCCCTTTTGATGCAACGCAATCTGGGTGCTGGAGAGGGAGGGTTTACGCTCCTTTCATTCGGGTGTTCGGTCCTGCCGTCGCATTTCCCCGCGACGCAATGGTGTTTTTGAAATATTGTCTCCGATGGCACAAACCTTGTTTCGGGGCGGGGAAGTACGTGATTCTCAGCACATGGTTTACCCCTTTCCCGCAGCACTCTTTTACATTTTTCCGGAGGGTCATCCGCGTCACGATACAGGGATCGAGATCGGGAAGTTTTTATTCGTGATTTATTTTTTTAATTTGCTCACCGCCGGCTCAATAACAGGGTTTGGCCAATCGCAATCATCGGTCCGTCGATGACAACGGTGCTCGAACACGTCCGTGCCGACGCCAAGACTCGAAACAATCCGATGTTAGTATTGCAGAGCAGATGCTCCACTTATTCCTCCTGCGTGGTGTTACTCGAATGCATCCTGCGGCAAAGCCCTCGTATATCTACTTATGAAATCACGTCGACGCGTTTGCCATCGACGCTTGGACGGTTCCGCCGCAACTCTATTTTATTCCTTTTTTCCTATTTCATCCACGCGCGCGGCGCTGAATAAAATGAGAAGCATGTTCGGTTTCGTCTCGCGTGTTTTTTCCGACGCGTTTTCATTATCGGTACAAACCGTTCGTCCATTTTTATTGGATTATTCCCGCAGTTCGAATGACGAAATATTGATGAATTTTGACACTTTTTACGGAAGTGCATTTTCAACCGTCTGGACTCCTTTTTTTGTCGCTTTCGAATTTTAATATGCCTCGACCTATCTGCCCTTTCGATATTGCAATGGAATTATATTTTGTATTGTGCGTTTTTGTTTATTATCATTAATATGCCGATCATAAAACTAAGGCTGTGCATTATATTGAATTCAACGGCCGTCTGTCTCGCCGCCGATTTTTTGCGCTTTACTCCCAAAATTTCGTTTCAGTTAACGAATTTCCATTTTTGAGGTTTCACCGCTGAAAGTCTAAAAATTTTCAACCAGAGGTTAATTTTGTTGTCCTACCCGAACTCATTAATAGATACGTTGAATATGAACCATTTTTCAAATATTCTAAATGTCATTTTCGTACATTGCAATTATGATCGCTGGCCAAACTCTTAATTCGAAAGAAAGAGATTTGCTTTTAAATTTCAAATCAGTCAAGCATAGAAAATGGTATTTTATCAATATGCTTTATTTTTTATTCCTTTTCCCTGTATATGCTCGGATATGATCCCGTATGAGGCTGGATTTGAAACAAACCTCACCACTAAATGTTATGCTAATATGCTAACATTTTCAGTAAACTTTAATAGTAAATTATTTCTTATAGTTTTTTACTGTTTCCTATTTTTAATCATGTTGAATCATGTTTTGTGTTAAAATTAATGAAAATTATTATTATTATAACTAATTATTATTTAAAAGAAAATAATAATGTTAAACAATGAAAAAATGTAATATGACGTCTTGAAAATAGTATTTACTTGTCTAAATTTCATCGCAAATAAATCCCTGTAATTGCAAATCTTTCTAAATCTGAATCGTATTTCTGAATCATATATTCTTATGTTGTTGATCATATATTCTTATGTTGTTTCCAATATTTGCACTCCACTTAAAGTAGTATTAAAATGAAAACATAATAAAGTAACATCTTCTGTATCTCATCAATGTCAAGGTTTTAACAAAGCTTCCTCGTTCATTAAAACTTCATTCTTCCTCAGGGTTCGATTCCCCTGCACAGGACTGCGGAGTGCTGAGATTGAAATCGTGATGCAGCTGAATGTGAGCACGTACAACCCGATGCACAACGAGACGTCCTTGAACTTCAGGAGAAACAAGATCTGCCTTAAAGGTCAGTACCAATTATGATTATTAAGAATGAAAGCCTTAAAAAAAAACTTGAAAGTTGCGTCATGTTTAGACGAATGACGAACAGAAAAAAAGTCATTTTTACTATTGTTCCGAATTACTTTCTTTAAAGTTAATTTCACTTCTTTCCTTCAAAACTCATGCATTAATCAATAAATGAGAAATAATGATAAAGGGATCAATGATTCAGAGGCGGATTTCAAGGTACCCTCTAATAATCGGTATTTAAAGTTATGGCCGTAAGTATCAAGAATTATGAACACATTTATCAAAGAATATTTTTTATTTGTCAACTATGATTTTGACTTTGAGTTATTTACTTCATTATCAAAACCATTATTTTTGAGATAACAAATTCGAGGCCAAATTATTAGATTCCATTATCGCATCTTCAATTTTCTGAAGATTCACTCCTAAAATGCGACATTTTTCCTCCTAGTCACCTGTTTTACGAATTATGAATCAGGAACGTCCTTATATGATTATCATAATTTTCTCATGAGAAAGAATTGGTTTATCGAACAAGATTTGGGATTTTTACTAACGTATTTAATATGCTACACCGATCAAAGTTACGTGAAGTAAAAATCCTTTGTTCCTCACTCTCTCCATTTACACTTCCACGTTGTCTAAATTATTTCAGTTGTGGAAAACTTCATTTTTACTATATTTGGCGCGTACTTCTTCGTTATATTATCTGTTTCTCTTCTTTCAAAAATATATTTTCTCGATGTCTATAAAAATAAAGAATATACTCTCTGCATCTGCTATGAGTAAAGGTTTGCGTAGAATAAACGAACATCGTTAAACGCTATGGATGAGGAGCGGGGTAGTTGATTCTTTCTGTACAATCGGCAGTTACTTTATTTTGCCCCCAAAAAAATGTAGTGATGTTTAGCGTTCACAGGACCTCTTATCAACTAACTCCCTATCTTTATGAACGAGTTGAGAATCTTGTCAATCTTCGATAGTAGTGTTAATAAGTATTTTCAAAGTGCTTAGACATGTAAGTTCATTTTGCACGTAAGCCCTCACAGGAAATCGAACACGGAATCGCTTTCACCGAATTCAAACGTGCTACCCACATGGCTATCAGGAGGCTCCTCCATTTCTAAATTCAAAATCAGGGAAGAAACTCTCCAAAGTGGGTAGGTATTATCAAGGGTGTTGTGATTGAAGACAAAGTCCTAATGAAATAACTCGAATTAACTTTTTTAAATTCCAATTTTATTGTGATGAATCGATTTTAATAAACAAAATATTACGCCTGGTTTTCATTGCTCCAAATCAATATTTCTCAGTCTGCAGATATTCGAATTTCCTTGACATTGTTTCATGGATTGTCATAATTATAGATAATTTCCTTAATGACGTCAAATCGGATGATACAAGAAACCTAGCGTGCTATTTGATCATGTGTTCAGTAGGCTCGCAAATACATATGATTAAACATGTGAGTGTTTCCAATTTTGAAGATTAACTTTCATCACTTCTAAAGTTTTGCATGTGTATGAGTTTCTTCTGAGTTGCTTACTGTCTCATTATCGTCAACTGATAGTTTTAGAATCTAGCGTCACCTGAAGATATTGACCTGGGAGTGGTTATCCATCTGATCCAAAGGGTAGTTCGTATTTCAATAAAGAAAAAACGTTCCTTTGAAGACCTCAATAAATTTAGAAAATATAAAAAAAATTCCAGAGACGGAAAAGTTTTTTGACGTACTTCTCCAGATAACTATTTTTTCCCCCACTCAAGAAACGAACGGCATCTTCCAGAAACTTCCGCATAAATAACTAATGAATGTTGGATAAAAGAGGGCGTTGGAGATGGAAACAAAGCCGATGAACACGGAGAGGAGATGGGAGAGAGCCCAGTTATTCCACTTCGGTATCCCTGAGCCTTGGAAATGGATGTTAGAGCAAACAAAACGAGATGCCGCCACTGCGTCAATCCCAATTTCGATTGGCTGTTCTCCTCGCTTTGTTTTCCGAACCACTGTCCACTTTCCCCGCCCAACAAACGCATCCCGTTCACTTCCCTCATCCCTAAAACAACTCCCTGTTCGTCGATCCTCTTCTTTCCAAACTATTCCCTATTCTCTCTCTCACTTCCCAGGATGCAGTCCCTTTCCCCGATCCCCATCCTTTCTTCCCAACCCATTCCCGACGCGAGTAGTCATATATAAAAGAAATATCCGCAGCATCACCGCGGCCTATCTTGTCATAACCCGTGCGTGCGCACGCCGTGGCACGCATACACGTGCGTGAGCGTGTCCCTTCTCGCTTACGAGCGAGAGGTTTGGGATCTTTCCGTGCGGAAGTGATTTCGAAATTCGGACTTCTATTGTTCGTGAGCGTGGCGTTTGTCATTCCCGACAGGGATATTGCGGGGCTTGTGATTCCTCCTTTTTTACGAAAGCGAGGAACTGCCAATACGATGTCTCCTCACGTTTTTATTGTTTCCGCCGGTGTGGTAGCAGTGGTATAGGTGTAACGGCACAGAGGAGGGGGAAATATATTATGATGTTGATGGGTGGAGAGGAGGGATTGGGAAAAGAATGGATAATGGGAATTTCGGCCGCTCCTAAGCGTTATTTTTCTAATGAAAAACGTATAAATTTAGAGCCCATCATTTGGCCGATGACAATCGAAAAAAACAATCTCGATGATTTAATAATAGCTGTTTGCGTTCCAGGACAGGGCCTTTTTAACTCTTTTCCTCGGGCTTTTCCAAAGGAAAATCGCCCGCTCTTTCAGCACCCTACGCGATTAATTATTACTCCCAAAAATATTGCGTTTTCCGATTATTTTTGGCCGAAATCAGCTCCGATGTCTATTCCGTGAAAAGAGGTGTAAGCGAAGTGAGTTTTATGTCATAAATGATTGGTTGCCGAGTTCAAAGTACAGACATTCGAAAAAAATATGTCGAATATCAGTCGAAGCGACTCCCTTTTTTTAGAGCTCTCGGAATTAACGTGAGCTAATATGCGAAGTGATTTTTCCGTTACGCAAATATTTGAATAAGCTTATAATAAATAGATTGAAAGGTGCATAAATTTATCGTACGGCGACGTGGCGCGTATAAATTTTAATTTAATTAATTGTCGAAGTGTTTTCTTTGCAGTACATGAAAAAATAATATTTTAGCCTTGGGCTTCCATCTATACATTCCATTGCCACAAAATTTTCCTACGATTCTCGCCGTGCTACTTATATGCTCAACCTATAAATACATGATGATATACAAAATATAATTATCGTTCGCAAACTGAAAAAAATGAACTGATTTGTTGTTTGTTACCTATAGTTAATAACAATTAAAATATACACATGAATTTAATGAAATTAACAATATCTATTATCTCATGACAATATCTTTTAAGGTGGAGTGCTGTATCAATTTAGCAACCCTAAAATTAATTAGGGTCGATAAAGTAATTGTTTTCACCCGAAGAATTTAATTGTGGATACAAGTGGAGTTACACTCGCGAAACCGCTCGCAGCTCTAAAATCCCTCGAAAAGAGATAGGGTCCGATACTCTCGAATAATAGTACACTGCTGCAGTGTGGAGATTAACAACACCCATTGTTTGCTACTTTAACACATCCATGAATGCAAGTTATTATACCCCGTTAATACATGTAATGATCTTGAATTCAGGTTTCATTAATTAGGACCGGAAATTAAAGGGAAATATTATTGATTAGATCGTCTGTTACCTCGAATAAATCGAAAGGAAACTTTATGACCATCAACGTATTTATCGTTTGATAAGAATACGAATATATCATGCAATTTCTGTCATTACCAGATAAAGTACAGACAAACGTTACGGTAGTTTAAAAAACTAAGAGGATATAAATAATATTGTACTTAGTTGCTTTACTAATGTGGTATGGTATAGAATATAGTTCGGACCAGGAGAAACACATAAATGTAAAATGAGCACAATCACCGTACTAATTTATATTTGCAGAGTTTTTACTTACTCTGATACTTTATCTGGTAACAACAGAAATTCCATCCATGCAATGGAATGCCAGACGAGGAAAGAATTATAATACGGTTATTTAACAGTATTAAGAGAACATAAGAAATATTGTACTTCGCTGATTTACTAATGTAGTATGGTATAGAAAATAGTCCTGCTCCAAAGAAGAACATGAATGTAAAATAAACAAAATCATCACATTTATGTATATCTGTAGATCGAATTCTTTCCTCGTCTGGTATTCCATCGCATAGATGTTTCGCAATTGCCGTAATGGCATCATAATGTCATTCGAGCGGTAGCCGACAGAGGACTAATAAATTATCCGAGGGCTATATGCTTAGAGCCCATCCCCTAACCATTTTTCCATCTCTCCCTTTTACGTCGCTCATTACGATATCCTCGCCACAAATCATCCGTCGAAAAAACAATGCACCGCTTTCAAAAATGGACCCACGCATCAGAATCCGTCCTGATCGCGGATTCATATTTTGGGCGGTGTGAGGATATAAAAAGCCACTCGAATAAATGGCGCCATACATAACGGATGGAAGCCGCAATTGTGCTCGAACCCTTTTCACCACGTCGATCGAGCAAATCAAAGCCCCACCTTTCAGATTCAATTGCGGAATCGAGGCCTGCATCGCGTTTCTTCGCGCACCCGAACGCGCTTTTCATCTGCATCCCCCTATTCCACGTGATTAATTGTAATGTGCGGTCAGCGTTTAGGGGTGCCGTACCAACTCAGCATGGGGCCGATGCTGTCACAAAAGTTTATCATTTGGTACGCTTTCCAACCCATTCTTTCCAGTTCCCTCTCATACCTCGCACTCTGTACGTTACTTCTTATCCCAGATTTCCTTTTTCTCCATACCCAACCCTCATCCTGATTCTTTTATCCATTCCTCCCTGTTCAATCTACTGCCTCCCCACCTTCTCCTCCCCTCTCCGGACACTCGATCACTTCCCAATCTCTTGGCAGTGACCCCAAACGATCGGTGTTGGATATGCAGGATCCGTGAGTGTTCCCCCGGGAGAGAGCTATCTCCATTGCCATATGGAGGCTCAAATAGTCTTCCACGCACCTCCATAAAACCCACGATTGCCTTTCCCTCCTTTTATTTCATCTCGTATGATACTCCCGCAGCCTAACTCTTTCTTTATTCCCCGTGAATGCGCGATCCATTGAAAGCGTGACTGCGGGATGTATTTGTGGAAATTGAAACGCTCTCGACGATTTGCACTGTAATGGCATATTGATTGGACATGAGAGGACGATTGTCCATGTCATCCAAATCCGTCTGCCACTCCGCACGTGAGGGTGAATCGTGTGCCTCACTTATGCGATGCAATTGCTTTTTCTCTATTTACTTTGACTGTCACAGTGAACTCTATTTGATAATAACCTTTGTATAAGGGTTCGATTTTCTTTTTGTTTTGTATTTTAGATATTTTTTATTTTTAGGCGTGATATTATTAATGTATTTATAAAGGAGAATATAAAGATTTCCATATGCTTTCAAAGCCTACGCTTGCATTGAGAGTATTTCGGATTTTGGTAACTCTACGAATATATGTGGACATTTTCTCAAGGTAATACTTAATTTTATGTATCACACTTAATACGAATGTGCTTAAACAGCTGTGGTTGTTTCGCAGCTTATAAATGTGGGAATCGAATAACCGGGAATCGAATCCGGGAATATTTTTAATAAATGTGATCGCGTTGTCCATTTCGATATTAGAGGGCCCTGTATTTTATGCTTAACCAATAATGTAAGTCGTTTAAGACCTTAAGAAGAAACTATATCTTGAAATTTAAATGTTAGATATTTTCACCGAAAAGTTTCTCACTATTAGTTTTTACACACTCCCTACTTTGGGTGTTTTCAAGCAGAAAATTTCTTGCTAAGCGTATGATTTAGACTTTGGTACATAAAAGCTTCTTCCTTATTTTCATTTTTCCTTAGATTCTATCTTTTTATGCTTTATTTTCTACAGCTCTAATTTTTTATCATGAAATCACGAAGGTTTAATTATGGTAGGAAATTTTGTCACAATATCGTCCAAATAAAGACAAAATCTAATCTAATCTTCATGTGCATTTCATGTGATTTTATTTTCCTTTGAACGTACTACATCAGCTTTAAGTTAAGCTGCATCTTAATCACTATGTTACCTTAAAGACTTCTGTCTCTCATTCTGTGTTTTTATCATTCTTCCAACGGTTGATTCCTTACAACGATACTAAATTCTCTTCATCTGTTTGTTTTATGTTTTTTCTTTCGTGTCTATCATTTTATTCGATTTGCGCCTTGTTGATGATCAAATGGGATCACTAAAAATCAATTTATTCTTCGTTTGTTCAACGAATTTTCATTTCCTCTCCCTTCTGTGATTAAAGAAATAATAAGTAAAGTAAACCGATAAATTTCTACAACATAAACAATGGAATTTACTGCAAAGTGAACATGTTCCATTTTATTCGCGTCTTCCGTTCCAACATCCAAGGCTTTCTCTTACGAAACAACTCACGGAAAAATAGGTTTCATATTTATCTTCACCTATGGCAGTTATAATACACAGTTAATGAAATTCTGATAAAGAATTGAATTGATCTGTCAAAAATATATCCCTTGTTGTAATTGATGAAAATTACTTCATCAGTTACACAATAAAAGTACACGATATGTCACTGATATAATATTATTTTGCGCAAGAAACATTTCATCGAAGGGATGAATTTTTCATATTAATATATATGAACAGACCTAGTGTATTACAAAAAACTACTCGTGTCGACAAAAGTATGCCCCTGTGACTAATAAGATGATTGGTCCTGCGTAATGCATCCCGCATTGCTAACTTGTATTGGTATAGTCTATATGTTAGGCGAAACGTTGTAATGAATTACTTTTTTATCCTAATCTTACACGGTAAGTATCGAATCCAGTCTTTTTATATAAATAAAATACTTCAAGTAAATGAGAATCCAGCAAATAAATGAAGACGTGTACAATAATAGGTGTATTCACTAAGCAAATATTTGAGACATTTCCATTTTTTTTTAACACTCACCCTTATGATCAATGCATTCCTTTACCTACACAAAACAGTATTTTACCAAAAGCTGATTACAAACAGTTGAAATCACTAAACGTAAAATTCTCAAATAAATATACCGATACAACGAAAATCAACAGGGTGTTCGAGAAATTCCAATTTTGAAGGATCATGTAAATACGCAATAAATATTTCCTAGAATTATTCCATTTCCTTGTTCGTAAAACATTTCACTCGATAATAAAATCCTCTCCATGATTCATGGACGACACATGATGTTGGGAGAGGATTTCAAAGATCCAATGAAAACGGATCCGTCTGCCCCTGGGCTCTATATTATAGCATTCATCCCTCACCATCTCATATATCCGTTCAACTTAATGCAATATCTCTTCTCTCTCCCCGTATTTTCCTTAGGGGATCCTCCCGATCTTTTTATATCTCAATTTTATTTTTAAAGCTCTCTTCTAATCGCCCACCAAACAAACTTTTATCTCTTTATTACTTTTATCTCATTTTTACAGCGGTTGCGTGTGGGCGATTGCGAGATCCCAGGAACTTACTCAACTGAGGATTATGCTCTGATTCGAGTAAGCTCTCGCACCCATAAATGCTCCCACTATCCCCGGAAACCGATCCTAAAATTACAGATGACCCGCTGTAGCTTTAGCGCGCTCTTTTTTATTCGCTTAATCGCTTTGAGCCCGCCGTAGATTACTTATTATGGCCGCATTTCGGATCGAAATAAGGAAATTTCGGAATCAGAATGATATTCGATGAGTATTTCTTCCGATAAGCGAGATTTAAATGTATTAGTGAAACGTATTTAGGGTCCTTTCACGCGCAATTCCGGATTCAGATAGAGGAATAAAAAAGGTGGCCATATCCGTATAATTATTTTAATGTGCAATTCTAGGAAAAAGATTAAGCTAAAATGTGAGAAGCAACAAATTATTAGCTTTCATTGGGCTGGAATGAACAGAAAAATGATGCCACCTTTACTTAGCTTTTAATCTCATTTAAACTAATGTTCATCCATGATGAATTTAAAACTTTTTTGCTCTTACACCCTATTTGCATCCTTTTCCTCAATTAAAGAAAACTCGCATATTTATTCTTCGTTATGTTGACAAGAATTATAGGTTTGGCTGAGAAGTATTTGAATAATAACTGGAGTTATGTCGTTTCATCGTGACAATCTATCATTTTCAAGCATTCTGATTCCACTCCTTACAATTGTAAAGGTGAGTAAACCTGCAGCCGTCTTGTAGTAGCACTAATTTTGAAAGTGCTTCGACAGCTAAGGTTATTTCGCACGTGAGCCTTCACCGGGAATTGAACCCGGAACCGCCTTCACCGAAGTCGAACGCGTTACCCACATGGCTATCCGGAGGGCCATAATGAAATAGGCATACGATAAATTACGCTTATACCATATGTACAGAGTAATATGCAAACGCAATAACGACGTTTCTATTCTATTCTAATAAAGCTTTCCTATAAGCTAACGTAGGATTATGAGTTATTTAGATCAACTATCTCACTATAAACCAATGAAATAATGAAATATATAGCATTCTCCTTTATTTTACCTCAGCCTCGGTGGTAAAGTGCTTCGCATGCTAACGCCAAGGTTCCGAGTTCGAATCGAGGCAAACCGCAAGATTAATATTAAGGAATGGGTATCGCTGTTCGTCCATTGTTGGTACCTCACTGTAATTGTCCTGTGCTGGATGTTTTTGGGGGTCTTAGTGAACAAATTAATAGCGCAAATAAATTTATCCAACGCAGGATTTAGGCACCTGCTCTTAAGATATAGGCATCAAGGTAATCAAGAGCGGTTATATTGTTTATTTTTATCGTTTTTCTTTAGGTCTGCCAATGAAAAGAGATCCCCCAAACTATAAGATTTTTATTAAGGTTAGATGTAGGCCAATTCTCTTTTTCCATCTAACAAGTCGTCGTAAACAAAAGCAAATAAATTTGCAAATAGAAATAGAGAAGGTAACTTAAGAACGATAAGTAGATGTACAAAAACCTAAGTAATTTTTTAGGAAAAAATATCTACAGCAGAAAAACACCCACAAAGAAGTGGGGTGTGGGATAACCTGCTTAAACCTACTGAATGTACAAGCTAAACGTTGTGAAGGAAAATGTATGAATGAAAATCACTTGTGCAGTATCGTAACAAAATTAACCGCAACAAATTCGCTACAAAAAGTAAAATCACAAAGAAATTATTATTTTAAACAAAAATATCCGAAAGTTTAAATCGTTTGAAAGTTAAAATATAAAAATGCTCAATATAAAAATTGCTTAAGCATGCACTCCTTACTTACGACTGGAACTCGATCTGAAAATTGTAATATATTTAACAAATGATCCAAACATTGGCAATCTTAATTTCTATCGAAAATTAGGGCATCAAAAATTTACATTTATACCAACGCCAGACTTCCCTTAATCCGACCCCATTCTCAGCATCGGAATTAAACCTCAAGAAAGCCTTTCCCATCTGCTGCGTTCCAGCACTCTTCGACTTGACTCCAGCGCCGCTCTTACGCAACGAGGGATAATCGCATTAAATTTCGCAACCGTACGAAATAAATTCCGCCATAACGCGCCTACTCTTCATCGCACCGAATTGTTGCAGGATTCGCGCGGGGCGTGTAACGTAATTATCACGTGTCCACGGATAGATTCTGAGGAGCAGGAGATAGAGAGAGAGGGCGCGAGGCGGAATCTATTAGGGGAAAAAGCGGGGGATAACGGATTTCGCGAGGTTCCAGGGCGAGAGATATGTGTGTGGGTTAAAAAGGGATAAAACACGCGTCCGGTGGCCCAACAGTGGAAAAGAACGCTAATCCGAGCTGGCAAACACAAACGCTCCCTCGCCCGCTCTTTTATTCGAATAATTTTTCCCTTTTTCTTTTCTCCTCGATTCTCGATAATCTCCCGGGCGAGTCGTTCAGTTAGGATTAACAAGCGGATTTCCATTTAATTCAGGCGGTGGGGGCTGTAGCATGCACGCCCCGCCTCGAATCGCACGCCCGGGCGTGATTGAAGAGCGTGCCTCAGGAGCGGATTGACATCTGGATAAGGGTCCTCTCCCGTTAAGGGAGGAACAGGGAGGTAATACGGGAGAAGCACGTCGGGATTTATGTGACCGGGAGCGGATGAGATGGGAGAAAAATGAGGGTTTTTTTGAGATCCGGATTAAGGTCTTTCTCGCCCGGATCGGGAATACAATTCGCGACGGTTTTCATCGCACGGAGTGGACTCGGAAATTTTTCGCTCTTTCGCCAGTTCCCTTCCGTCCCACGCCGTTTATTTTTGTGACGGATAATCCACACCCGGATATCATTGCCGTCCTGATGGGAACCATTCGGAGACACTTGAGCGTTTTGTGGAGCGTGTCCAACGACTGGTGTATGGGATGGCCTTTGTCGATTTTGCCCGCGGACGTGTCATTAAAATCATTACACCGGTTGGCTATGAGCGTGAGAAATAATTTTTGTGAAAGAGTAAGAACTCTCTGAAGTACTTAGAGAAGGCTTCAGTAGTCTCTCTTAGGAGTTGAGATATGTGTGATCAGCACTAATTCTTTCTCTTGTTTAGTTAAGGTTATTTATTTTAATGAAATGGTTATATACTGCTGTAAACCCATCAAAAGGTAATTTCCCTTATCTGGGATGTATAGTTATATGGCTCTAAAACTATGATCATAGTAAGTAAATTATTAATATTTTACTAAGCGATTATTTTGATATAATTCTAACTACAATTGAAAAAATAGATGCAAAGCGTTAACGAGTTTAATTGCAAGAAGGCTTAGTCAAAATTGCCGTTGAAAGTTTTTTAAGGTTAAGATATTTACTAATTTTTACGATTAAGCTTCAATTCGTACATCAATATAATAATCACTGTAGAGGATGGGAACAATCTTTTTTCAATGAAAATCATGTTTGAATTCCACCCCCTAATGGGTTTACTGCGATCAGATCCACCGATCCCTTCACCATGAAAGGGATGCACGGAAATTAACAAAATTAGGCTGGACTACTTTAGTAGTATTTTTATCTGCCGCCGGAATCTTGTTCCTTTCTAACTTGAAAATAAAACATAATAAGTCTTTTAAATAGATATTTTTCATCTACTTTGCTGATCATTTCAAGAAATTTTCAAAGAATACACCGAGGAAAATTCATCGCTATTATATTTAGGAATGAAATTAATTTATGTTGAAATTAACCCATTTTGCGACTTACAACGAGCTTCAATAATGCTGGAAACTCATTTCTCCTCTAATGATGAATGTATCTGATGTTCACGATGAATCAATAATAGTGATTCTCCAGCAAACGTGCCCTTGGATAATCAACAAAGCAAACACATAATGGTTTTAGCGCGGAGCTTTGAACGTTATGAAGTATAATCACCCCAATCTATCGATATACACTGTGAGCCTTCAATTAGCCCGATGCCTTTATCGTTCCCTTAAGGGCCGTTATATTAGTTACCGTTACAAAGCGTCGATTTCCTCTATGGCTAGAGAGCATTGAGATGTATTCAATTGGTCGACTTCTCTTTATTAGGATCAAAGTGGATGTGATTTAGGTAATGGAAAGTTAAACCTTTAAGATGATTATTTTTTTCGAATCAAACTAGCATACCTTTTACGACTTTGAAACGTATTCTAATCAATATAGTTATTCTAAGAAACGAACTATTGTATATGTGATAAATTCTTCTTGTAAAAGAAATGTTAAAGTGAATGTTTACTAATATTTCGCATAAATGGAGAAATAGTGAATATTAAGTGAGTGTTACATTCTTAACGGTTTCAATATTTAAGCCCGTATTACTGGATTTGGTGGAGTAGAAGTGAGAAAGCCTCTATTTTTAAAGGTTATTGTAAATCAGTATTGTTTTGTCAGATTTGAAGCGGAAATCAATCAGAGTTATTGGAATTAAATCACGCAAATATTTACATTTGATCATCCGAAAACCCGCGGGTAAATCCCTCCGCGTTAATTGCATCAGCGATTTTGACCATTTTCTTCGTAAACAAATGAATCGCGACCGCGTCCGAACGAGCGGGTTTTACCAGGTGCTTCTTCCGAAATCCCAAGGATGAATACTCTAATCCTCTGCCGGCCTTGACTATCGCGCTTCACCTGGTCAACATTTAAGCGCCGCCTTCCCTATTTAAACTGCACGTTGCCGGAAGGACCTTTGCGGCCAACCTAAAGCCGATCATGGGTTTCTACGCTCCCCACCCCGTGCCCCTCCCTCTTCTCTACAAACTTCCCGAACGTGAGAAGACCCTTTTTTGTGGGTCCTCCCGGCTAGAAACAAAAATCCCTTTATTTTGAAAGTTCCGAGGTGAGAGGGGAATGTTGCCATGTTATGCGTGTCCCCTCCCTTTAACATTCCTGCAGTCCCCCTCTTCCGTGTTCACTATTCCAATCTATCCCTCCCTATTCCCATGTATCTCCCGTGTCTCCACTCTTTGTTTCCTTCGCCTGTCCCTCCTTTCCTTTTTCTCTCCATGTTCTTTCTACGTGTCATTCTTCACCTCTCGCCCATTTCACTCTCCTTTTATCTTTTCTCCTTTCTTTGAAGGGCCGTCAAATGAACACGTGCCGATCGCAGAATCTTATATTATTTATGGTCATTTTCCTTCAATACGACTTCAATACTATTCACCAATTCCACTTCATCTATTTTCTTCTCTCGATAATTATTTTTTACGTTGTCTTTTTTTTCCAAATATTTTTGGAATTCTGTTTTGTTGTACCCTTTGTCACCTATCCCGTATAAAGTCTTTCTTCTTTATCTTTAATTCTACTTTACCTTTACCTAAGTTCATTCTTTATTACCTTAACAGCTAACTTCGTTTGGCATCCTCGAATTTAGATTTGCTTCTTTTAAAAACAATTCATCGCGCGCACGTTCTAATCTATCGTGATATTACTAAATAGTATGTTTTCGTAGAATCGACCACTTGGGCCGTGTCTTCTCGGTAGGATTCCGTAAAGAAACAAGGAAAAGTCGCACTTTTACAAACCACAATATTCATTGGGAGACGATCTTGGTTTCGACTCATGAAGTCATCATCAGGTACACCTCTTTGTTACCTCTGTACCTAATGTTAACTCCATGAGTCAAAAACATGTTCACATTCCAATAAATATTGCGGTTTGTAAAAGTTGGACTTTTTCTTGTCCATCCAGTATGTTTTTGTGTCCATTTCCTTCCATTCTTTCTATCGAATCATCATCATTTGTATTATACTTTAAAGGTTCATAAACACAAATTGCTACTGTCATTTCTCCGATATTCCGATTCTTCTCATGTTTAACCCAAACTTCCTTCAGTATCTCTGAGACTTATCAAAATGCCTCTTTTTGGTCATATAATTGTGTTTCATCTTTCCCTTGTAACTTTTTGTGTTATCCTATGTTTTCCATTTTCTCTCATGTATTCCTTAAATTATTTGAGACTTCCTTTCTCTATTTTATTATCTCATAATCCTTTACTTTAACCTCAGCGTTTGGTTTAGTTTATCTATTGCCACGGTAACTCAGACTTCCTTCTCATACCTTTATTAAGGTCTTTATTAAGGCGAGATTCAGACTAAAAAGTCTCTTCTTCCATCTAACCTGTCGTCAATATTGTTATTAAAACATGAATAAATTTGTAAATAGAAATAGAGAGAAAAACTTAAGAAGAATTTGAGGATGTAAAATACCTAAGTAGTAACTTAGGAAAAAAATCTCCACAGCAGGAAAACACCCACAGAAAAGGGGGTGTGAAAAACCTGCGCAAACCTACTGATAGTAAAATCTTCCTCCCTATGTTTCATTCATTTCATCTTTATTCATATTTGTCTATTTTTATTATATTTTCTCCGTTGTGATTTTTAACGACGAAGATAGTAAAATTGGAAGAAAAAACTAAAAACCTTCATTATCTGTTAATCTACGTTTTATTCCACTAATTTTTATTTTTTGTCTTCTTGAGCAATGATTTCTCTTAAATGATTCTGTTTTCCACTCCCTATCACTCTTGCCTTCTTCTCTTATTCTAAATCTTGCCTTATTCTGCATCCTCATTACCCATATTACCTCATACCTCATTATCTCACTCCTCATATTTTATCATATCTTTTCTCTCTTTCTTCCATTCAATAATCCTTCGTTAACTCCATTTATGTACATATCTTCCTTTTCTTGATTCTATTTGCTTACCTTTCTTATGTGTCGTTTCAGCCTATGCCCGTGATCCTTTCTTCTTCACAACCTTTTCCTTTACGTATCCTTTCTCTCTCTACCTCACTGTCTTCTTTTTACACATTTAAACATTCTACCCTCGTTTGTTCCTCCTTTTTCGTTGTTTCTTTTGTTCCTTTCGCATCTCTCATTCTTTTTCGTGATTTTTCGCTCTCTTGGCTTCTCTCTGCATCCAACGCCATCCCCACCTCTTGTCAATCAAACCAAATTGCCTTCCACACTCCGTTGACCACAGATCCACTGCGATTTTCCGAAAGAAAATTAAACGAATGAAATGCAAAAAAAATAAGTAATTCTCGACGGGAAATTTCGATTCGACCTAAAATAAAGGGAATGTGGCGGAAAGGTGGAGGTATGGAACGAGATTCGTATTTGGTTGCCGCGTATGATGGGGAGATTGAGCAATTGGATTTGTCTTATTAGAAGGAGAAGGAGCGCGCACGTCATCCGACGTTGGATAAACGAGTTATTGTTTTTTGCGCGGGGAATTTTAACGGGATTATGAAATCAAATACTGCTGACAGGGCGTCGGAATGATTTGGAATATGATATGGAAGAAAATTCTTCGTGGATCCGTTAGACTTTCAGTATTAGCGACGCACGCAAGTCTTTGCTTGTTACGCTCATATTTTTGACGCCGTTTGTCATTAGCGAAGGTTTCATAAACGAAATTTCTCATCTTCAGCTACGTTAAATGTAACGTCCTATATTACTGTTAGCTAGTAATCTACTAACATGTTATGAGTTGGGTTGCGTTGCATAGGTTAAAAATTGTAATTATAGGTTATGAAAATAGTCTGAAGAGACCTGTATGAAGCAATTTCTCCGTTATATATCAATTTGCTCTCAAAATCTGCGAGGTTAAACATTCAGAAGGGAAAACTATTCAATAAATAATTATTTTGGTAAATGAATTAGCAAAACTGAATCGAGTAAACAACTAAGTAACAAAACAGTTCTCTATGTCTCCGCTAGGTGGTTACGGAAGGTAGATCACACATCGAAAGAGTTCGCTGAGCGTAAAAGGAGAGTGTTCTATGTACACGGGAGTGTAATGTTTAAAAAAAGATTTAATTCCTCGATCCTAACTCGATGGAACTGATTAAATACCCAATTAAAGCGCTATTTATATTCAGATGAGTTAACATCTTATGGTCAGGTCACTAAGGCAGGTTTTCTGTGTATAGAAAAGTTCAAAATATACGAAAGCTATCCAGAAGATTATATATACTAATTAAACTAATTGAAAGTCAACGACATATTTTACAGATAAACAAGATAACTATGCAAGTTAAGCAGCAATTACAATTTCAATCGTCGAACTAAATGTGTGATGGAAATCGGTACGCATTTACGAAAGTTTATACAAGGGATCGGACTCGGAAAATTAGACAGTGGGTAAATATTATCTGCCCATTTTTGATGGATAGATATTATTCGCATCCGGGTTTTCCCGAAGATGAGAATATATACCTGTAGTATTAATGTGCAGAAATTCTACGCAGTTTCCTAAATGGCCCAGTAAATAATCATTTCGAAACAGAGAGGGAATTCTAAAGGACGTATAATTTGTAAATTATTTGCAAAATACATACTAAATAGTATGTTTTCGTAGAATCGACCACTTGGGCCGTGTCTTCTCGGTAGGATTCCGTAAAGAAACAAGGAAAAGTCGCACTTTTACAAACCACAATATTCATTGGGAGACGATCTTGGTTTCGACTCATGAAGTCATCATCAGGTACACCTCTTTGTTACCTCTGTACCTAATGTTAACTCCATGAGTCAAAAACATGTTCACATTCCAATAAATATTGCGGTTTGTAAAAGTTGGACTTTTTCTTGTCCATCCAGTATGTTTTTGTGTCCATTTCCTTCCATTCTTTCTATCGAATCATNACCTGAACTGAGATAACCATCATATATAAAATATGCATGCGTTGAGGAAAAAAAAACATTCTGAAAAAACAAACAAAAGGCACAGAAATAACAGCTTAAAAAAATAGACTATAATCCGATGATTATGAAGTGTTGTTGCGTGATATCTGCTAAAATTTTCAAATGTCAAGATTTCTCTGTTAATGGTACATCCTCATTATTTAACTTGTATTAATGCATTATTTCTTCTATATAATCAGGTTATCGAAAACTTGTCTTTCAGAAGAAATTTCGTAATCGTCATTTAAAATAGTATAGAAAAACTAGTATCTTCCTGAATAACATGGTAGATTTTCTGAATCGCTTTGCTTTTTTCAAAATCTGTAAACACGCCAAAATAGTCTACTCTGGCATGTTTCGCGTCCCGTTTCATTTTCTGGCAACTGTTCAGCCATTCTCGTATTAACTCATCCAGTAATGCCGCTCAATACCCATACACTCCCTCGTAAATGGATTTAAACTGCCCGAAACTGGGCAAATAAAATTTGTTTTGTGCATAGATTGTTTGGAGCGTATCGCGGAGGAACAAAAAAATAAAACATTCAAATCAGCATAACGATGATTGTGAACGCAAATGTGAAACGAGCGACGAACTAAAATCCATTGAGGCGACGAGTAAACAAAAGGAGAAAAAGGTTCGCGGAGAATGTCCCGATCGAGCGGGAATATTTTTGTCGTTTTTAGCTTCCATTTTCACTGGGACGCTGTTATGCCTGGATTAAAGAATTCCCAACCAATGTGATCATCAAAACGGTAGTCGTTTTCCGTAATGGTTGTGTAGTGAATTTCCCGCTTTTCTTTTGATCGTAAATTTGACACAATTTATAAATACGAAAATAGTTTAAGTATTCCTGAATTTTCTCAAAGCGTAAATTAAGCGTATCGATTTCTATTCCCCAGCGAGTCTTAATATTGCAGTTTCGTTGAACTCTTTCGTACTTTATCTGGTTATGGGACCGTAGCAAAATGTTTTCCAATTCCGTTACAGTTCCCGATACTACACCAAACTTCCAATTCCGATACGATTCCCAATTGCGATCCCAACAGTGAGTAAATTCGTTATTTTCAGTTAATGTTGTTTTAGGAAACAAATAATTAATGGAGAAAGTATGTTTGTTAATAAAAATTATAATAGTACAAAAGCTTACAAAGATGAGTAGCTTATCTTTCTTGTTTGGGAAAAAGTTTGGAAAAGGTTCTACTCTAGGGGAAACGATTTTTTTACTTATATCATCAAGCTAGCGTATTCAAATCCTAAAATTCAGAGCAACATTGAAGCTCATTTGATTCTTTAACACATGATTTCCATTAAAATTATTAAATTCGTATTACGTCGGATAATTTTCAATGTTTAAAAAGAAGAAAATTGAAAAATTTAATGGTTAGCTCTTGAAATACTAATTACTCCATATCCTAACAAGAATAAGTGGAGTAAGTTCACATAAATATCATATTAAGGCGCTATTAAGAACTATAGATTTAAGTTTCATAGATATTTCAATTGTTAAGTTTTTATCTATTTATCGTTAACTATCAGAAATGGAAAGATCTATCAGAAATAGAATCTTGAGTTTTATACAATACATTCCAAAGAATCTTTGTAGGAATAAAAAAAAAAAAATTCTAAAACTCTTCGATTCCTATAATCAAATAAGATCCGATTTTTCCAAATCCCGATTCCAATTAGTCGCCCCATCATTGATTTTATCTCGTAATATAATCTACTTATACTACCTAAAAACTTTCAATTCCAAGAATAGGACATTCATTTGGGGTTTTTCAATCCCTTTTGCCATATTTGCAATAAAATAAATATTTGAAGCACTCGTACTTACCTTTTCCTGGTTGTGTATGCTTTGAATTTGTGATTTTCTTCCATGAATGCTAGATCGATAAACTTCTTTATCGTGGAGTAGCGGCTATGGTTGAACGGTTATTTTAATTAATGCTGAAGTGTTATAAATAAAAATCAAAGACGCTATGCTCCTAGGTGGCTTATATAACCAATGTGGTTAGAGGATTTACTCACAAATATCTCCTATAGGCAGGACAGAAGTAAACAACAGTTCTCCTGTCTTCATGGCGCTAATTTACGATTCTTGTGGTCGAAAATAAGACCACCATCTTTTCTCTTGTACCACGCCCCCGAAAGCTCCGTCATCTCCCGGGCGTAAATATATGGACGCAAACGAACGATTTATTCAAGGTGAAAACAACCAAATTTACCGGAAAACCTTTATTTAATCCCCCTTAAACCCACGCCAAGCCGAGACAAATGGGAATTACATCACGTTGAAAGAGGGAAGTAAATCCGAAAAAACGAGGATTGAAAATAGCTCGCGGGGTGTAGGACCAGAGCTATATATAAGGTCTTTCAACAAGCTATACACAAGGGAGAAATGGTCGCAAGCAGAGAAAACCTGTATCTTAACATATACAGTTTTTTGATTCGTTTGTTCGAAATTTGAAATGATGTTATCAGTACTAATGGCCAGTGTAACTTAAAGGAAATCCTCAACCACCCAAGAAGATCCACCCAGTACTTAATCTATAATTCATTAGTCAATTACGATAGCATGTGCATACGGTTTTACTTAGTCTGAAAAGAAATAAATGTTTCTAAAATTCAATTATAAAAAATGTTCGTACTATAAGGAATAAATTTAAATAGAACCTCTGAATTTTGTCATTTAATACTTTATTCGATTAGAAATCGCGATAAAATTATTTTTTTGGAATTGACGAAGTAAATTTAGTAAATCTTAACGTTACTACCAATAAAAAGTTAAGGCTACATTAGTTTCTACGACTTTTATTATTAATAGTACTTATTAATTGTTTCGTCAACTGTGGTAATTTCGCACACATGAGCGCTCACAGAGATTCGAACCTGGGATTGCTTTTCAAGAAAGGCCAACATGCTACCAACTTGGACATCCGGGACCTCTACTTTTCCAATTCTAGATTTTATGTACATTAATCATTGCTTCAGCAATCACCGAGAAGATTCAGAAAGATTCGATAAATGACAATTTAGCTACATTTTCGGCCGAAAATGAAAACAAATGGCAACACAAGTTATACTACAACTCCAGACATCAAGGAAAAGTATCGCGATGAAAATCCGTTGTCATTTACGAATTGTAATGCTTAAATAAGAAGCCTCGCCTTATGGAAAATGGAAAATCGCGTGTAATCTCATGGAAACTTATCATCGACTGCTGGGTTTGAACTCCTGCAATCCTAATTATCGAAGTAAGTTTTTTTGGGGAGGCAACGTAAATTTATAAATCTATCAGTTTACAACAGGAATAGTTTTCGTAAGTTTTGACGGCGTGGGGAGTTAGTTTATTAGTTATACGCAAAAATGGGTTAGGTTGGGGTTGACGGTTTCCACTGACCTCATACGCTGTCATTTCTACCGCAGCTACTTTTAATATTTTAACACGCCAAAATACAGGATTACTGAAAGAAGTAACCCCCTATATTTACCATCATACAATGGAAGTGAAGGATCGACGCTCGTAGAATGAGCGGGACGAGAATAGCACCGTAGAACGAAAACTGTCGTCGGTTGAAATTCGAAAGAGGGAAAGCATGCGGAGCGAATATAGGTGCGAGGGAAGATTCCAAAGGGTGGCGATGAGTGGGGTGGAATAGTGGAATGCGAGTCGGAGAGAAGGTATGCGGGAACGTGATGGGAAGAGCCGTGGAGAGACGTGAGGGAGAACGTAAGGTACGAGTAAAGATGAAAAAGAGAGAGCGAATGTTATGGTATACAATGAAACAGAGATACGGCCATATTTGGAGGGGGGCCAAGATACTAGGGCTTCTTGACGTTTGAAACCAGAGAATTAAAAAAATTGAAAGATGGAGATTTGGTATATAATTTCTATACATCCATTGACGTAATTTATTCCCTCTTTCTTAATAGGCGGATAACTCTATTTTTGGTCGTTACTGTAACTAATGTGTCCATAGAAAAGGTTTAACCTTGAGGAATTTAAGAGTTTAATTGCCTCGTAATGTGCTTAATTTACGTTCTATTTCATCGTCTTTCCATATTTCTTTTATATATAAACTTTTAATGATGACGTACTATACACGGCATATACTGAGCTTTTGTTTCTCCCTCAATTTATATCCTGGTCGTATTTCCTTATTTAACCCTCCGTTAGTCGCGCGGGGTAGATTTCTACCCCACGCGACCGATGTTATGGTGGTTACCGACCTTTTTTGTTTTTATTGCCCCCAGCTTTTCAGTAGCTACAGGGACACGTGTGAGAAAGATGTTTACGCAGAAATTTTTAGTTTTAAACTAAACGTTTTCTGGTGAGCACGCTTTTTCTTGAACGGAGCCGGGCTGAGGCAGCGCCAGGATCCCGTGTACATTTTTTGGAATCAGGCATTTTCATTTAGATTGCATACTTACTTTGGGATATTGTTTTTTTTATAAATACTGATTTATTGGAGCATTTGCTGAGTTACTCACACCTTGATTTGACTTGNTTTTATCTGAAATTAAAAGTTTAATAACCAAAGATACGCAATATTTCCTTATGCATTATGTATCTCCCTATCCTGATATTTTTCGAAGTAACAATTTTCTCTATATTGTTTAAAAATTAAAGTTATTACTGATATATATCATAGTGTCGTTCATATTCGTCATAAACTATATTAATTGATGGTAAAATTAACATTTTTTCCGATGTTATGACATGTTCCAATAATGGGGTAGAAATCTACCCCGCGCGACTATCGGTGTAAGTAAAACTCGCGCGACTACCCGAAGGTTAAAAGTTGGGAAGCAAATATACTATGGAATGCATGTGAATTATTCGACAATTGCATAATATTTTATGGTGGTAATTACATTTCTTATTGATTATATCTCGTTATAAAAGATAAAACTTGAAAATTAGTGTATCCTTTATCAGAAAATCATCAGGAATAACTAGCAAAGATTGAGCTCTAACTCACTTCAATGTTTACGAAAATGTCTCGTCTCTAGATAAGAAATGCTTTAAGCGAGATATGAAAATATTACTGGCTATGTGGACATATCTGTTTTGCATACATTAACTATCTGTAGTTAGAAATAAGATGGCTGGACACCTTTATTAAAATAGCAGCTGCTTCCTCTTCATATAGAGAAGAGAAATATATAATTCAGAAATGTAACCTTCTTTCCTGAGAGGAATTCGAAAATAAATTTCTTTTTCATTTTCTGTTAATATGTTTATATAAAATGTAATTTTTACGCATAAAAGCCAGTATAAAGTATGATTTAAGCACTCCTCTTCCTAACTTCTACCAAACCTTACGTAGTTATTTTATTTGACGAAAGAGCCGATATGCTCAGAAATAAGCAAAGCGTTGTTATCTAATTCAACCAGCCCGCAAGCATCAAGGAAGTATTGTTGTTAAATATATAATGATTACTGCTTACCTTGGAGTTCCACATCCCATTAAGAGTCACGTAAATAAAATGGTAATACACGTTTAATATTGAGAAAAGTTAAGTTTTTTTATGGTTTTGGATGCATAATACTTAAACACATTAAAAAGAATATAAATTAAACAGAAATATAGCTTTCTGAGTAATGAAGTTTAAATAAAGTGAGGTCTTTTATAAAAGAAATGATTAAAGATCTCGAGAGCATTTGCTGAAAACAAACGTAGATATCAAAAGGAAAAACAGGTGCCAGGTAAGCAAACTGCTTTTATTTGGTATTTTTGAAGTCTATTTTTAATTAAATATTAATAAATATTATTATAAATCAATTACTGATAATATTTAACGTGTTTTATAAGTGAAGATTATACTGCACTTTTTCGTCACATCGATAAGTCTTGGGAACAAATTGATGGAAAATAAATATTTCTTAGGAAAATATGGTAGCTTGTGAGTAGTAACGCGGAAAAGGAAACGTAGTAACGTCGCGAACGAGAAAGAATTGATGGGTAAAAGGCGTGAGCAGGGGGACTGACACGCGGAAAAGCAGTGGAAATACTGATAGATTGGAGGATAGTCAAGAAATCCAAAAGAGGAGAGCGAGCGAAAAAAGGAACAGATAAAGGAATGGAAAACGAGGGTATGGTCCAAGACGTGATCGAGTCGAGCACTTCATTTCGTCGAGACGAAGGAGGAACCCTTCTTTTCCGAGGATTCCAATTGGGATTCGTCCTTTTTGCTTATTCTTGCATCCACACGCACAAACACGCTCCGCGTTACAAGGAATTCACGCATGGAGAAACATTCCTTACGTCTTCACTCCGATCTTTCTCCTTCCATCCCTCGTTTTCCCGTTTCATCAAACGTCCCTTTCTCCCTCGTCCTTGACGCATCAAACCTACTTTACCATACCCCACGTCCTATTCTGGAAATCCCTCTTTCGAATTTTCTCTCTCGTTTCCAAGACGACGATTCGCTACCTCATTGTTTACTCACCTATTGGTGGGCGCCTAGAAGAGTAGAGGAATTCGGCGCTGTCGTGGATTTATGTGCCCTCCTAAAAAATGGTTAAACGTCCCATTCTCTCTAAGATATCGGGGGTGTAGTTTCGCGGCGTTTGATGGCAAAAGGTGAGCCATTAATCTCTTCCTTTATGCACGGGTTGTTATTTGAGGTGCCTGAAGAAGAGTCGTAAATAGCTTATCTTTATGGAAGGGGCGATTATAAAGACCGCGGAGACGTTGGCGACTTGATCACGCCTACAAGATGGGTGGATTCATCTCCTGACGGCCAAATAAACGCCTAATGGTCACGCTAACCAACGACGATTCTGCGGCGTAAATAATTTTACGCCGCAACAACATTGACTCGCATTCGTTTTAGGTAAGGTACGTTTTTTCTAAGGTTTTGCTTGTTAAAATAGACCTCACTTTAGGGCGTTACAAATCTTCTTCAATCGACTATAAGAGGATAATTGCTTACATCACCAAGTCTTTTAAAAACGAGGGTTGTAAATGAGGTAGAAGAAGGCTTCATTATCCAACAATTCACTCTTGCTATTTGCTTACTATCTGTTATGATTGAGCGAATTAGTCAACGTACGTCCTCCTTCTGGTGCGACAATTTAAGAAGTAAAAGATGAAATCTGACAATTGTATATTCACAAATACAATTAGTACAATGGTACAATTGTAATCGTTTCGGCGTTTCCACTAAATTCTCAGACATTCTCCTCTCTCTTTTAGCTAATAATAGAGTTGAGTTAAAAAAGAATGATAAACTTTGACGTGACAGGAACGCATCTGTAAAATTATCAAATGAAGAAATAGGTGGCATTTCTCAAAGTAATCACGCAAACATTCTCTGTTTTTGATGTGTTTCGATTGCTAGAAATTTTTCATAACTCTCACAGGCATAAATCAAAATAAATCATGCAGATCTTAAATTGGTCGTTGAGCGAATATAATATTTCGGCAGAAGTATATTCAAAGCTTCTCTTTACAACTGTACGCTAATATATTCGACATTAGGCAAATTGTTTAGCAACTTGTGTAGGAACTCCTTTGTGGCAACGTGTGACTAAACTAAGACTTAATCTGGGTATCGCTTTATGGTAACGAAATTACTTCTACAGAACTTAGATAAGTTACTGATTAGGAATTGTATGAATATTGTTATATTTTGGGAAAATTTTCATCAACCTTTTTCCATTTCAATCCTAGAGTATAAGAATTTCAGTATCCGTATCACTTTCGACAGGTCTGACATGTGCGTTGATTATTAATACATACGACGTGTATTAATACGACGTGTCATTGTGGATTTACGAGCTACCTATGATAAGGTGGAAGTAAACATTGGTCTTAAAACTATACGAGATATGCAGGAAATTCTCCTGTCAGCCGAGTTACTGCCCAGAAGTCCATCGACTTTTCGGCACCTTCCGCTGATGATGCCTTCATCCTGAACATGGCACCAGAGAAAGGTGTCGAAACGTCGATGGACTTCGAAGCAGTAACCCGGCTGACAATTTCCTGCATCATCCATGCCAGGAAAATTCCAGATCGTTCTTATACGAGATTTCTGGAGGAAGAAACCCAGACGTTGGCATTCACAAGGGCTACGATGGTATGATGTCGTGAAGAACGCCCTTACTCAGCTGGTCAAGTAGAAACCAATTATTCCGCCAATTTATAGAATGTACCCGAGCATGATTTCACGGTCCACTTTCCAAACGGAAACGAGACTCTTCTTATTCCGTTCCATCATGACTTAGGAAATTTCTTGGTCTTCTTCCATTACCTCCCCATCCTCATTAACATTCCAATGCTGCTCAGCTTCCCAATCTAATCTATCGCCAAAGTTTTCCCTCCTAGAAACTTTTGAGACCTACCCCAACCTTTCCCAATCACAGAGACATTTTTTATCCGTTCCCCCGCCTTTCTATTTTATCTCCATTCCCACACACACCGCTATCCCGCCCGCATTTCGTTCCCTCCTCTTTTTGACCTTATACACTTCCTATTTAAATCAGTCCAAGTCTCTATCAGCCGACCCATGACCACGGAGCGATAAGAGATGCACGTACCCTCCAGCGAGGTTTATTTCCGACGCAAGCTGCGGCCTTCTCATTTGGTTCTTTTTTATCCCCACGCATCGTCCTGTATCGTTTGGAGGGGTCAGTGATCTTCCGCCCGGGTCGATTGAAACATCGTCCGGGCGGAGATGGGGAGGGATTTGATTAATCGCTTAAGGTCGCACGACTATTTAATTTTCCAAGGAAGAATTCCGCGTTCCAGTCTTGCATTCGGCTCTATCTCTACGCTTGCGATATTGTATGACGCACCCGTACTCAGTGGTTAGGTTCTTGGTTAGGGTAGATACCGAGCAATATATGTTACTGGTTGACATCTAGGACTAAGAGAATTGATTTACATGGTTTCAGAGGGTTATTTTATCGAATTAAATTGATATCAAGAGTATTAGATAACAGGGGTATTAGAGAATGGAACGCTTTACCTGGAGAAGTTCTCATTCCAATGCCGAAAAATGTTAAAGTCTTTAAAAATAAGCTTAAATCTAGTTGTACGTATTAGTATTTCATTAGTTCAAAGATCCAATGTAATATCATGTTATGTTATAGGTGTAGAATTAGCCATAATTGAAATATAACTTAATATTATATACATGACTATATGGTNTTTGGGAAGTAAAGAACTGTTTTATCTCATGATATCAATTCTCCTAAATCCTACCAATTCTTCATAGATGACATAGATATCTATCATTACGCAAATAAAAAGGAAATAGTACTTTTCCTGTACAATGTATTAACTACTATGATGTATTTATCTTACTAATCATTAAATATCCCTTAGTGTGATGTATATCTTTTATGTAAAGTGTAATGTATTGCCTACGGGAGGTTTCTGGAGGGTTTTCCCAACCGTCCTTGGACGAATACTAGGCAATCCTATGTTAAATATGTTATGCTCCCCTCCAGCGCTGCCACCTGGTCAGAAGACCGAATTGCAGTGTGAATTAAAATAAGTATCGCACATTATGGCATTATGAATAACAATGGAAATTAATAAAGAATCAAATTTTCCTTTACAGCTGGATAAGCTGAAATAATTAGTTGAAGTAAAGTATCATGTAATATGACCCCTTTCAGGTGACTTTTCCTTATATTAAAATCAAAGATGCCAATTAATGTTATAAGGAAACGCTGTATAAACTCGGTAATGTAGATTAAATTTGCTTCAACTCAAAAAGGAGTGTCGCCCTTAAAGTGATTGCATGTTATAAGGGCTGAAGTACAAAATAATGCTTACGTAATGTACATATTATTATCATTGTTAGAATACGAAGAGAAATATTAAGTTGTTTTAAAGTTCCTATATATATCTTATATTTAGATGTTATAAATTTCTTAAATATAACAATATAAGGAAAAGAAAAAGCCTACAGCCAACATTATAGATTCATAAACTTTGCGTCGTATTTTATGTAGTATTTGCTTGAACTGTGCTGGTTAGAGAAATGCAGCAAAAACAGAAAAGTGGATAGTAATAGCGAAGTAAATTCTAGAAAATGGCGACCAAATCACTAAATCTACAACTTTGTATAGTGAGAATGCTGTAAAATGATTGTACTTGACTTTTTTGTATTAAATGTCGATAAAATTTTATCGAATTCAAGATTTAATTTTCACATAAAAATTAACATTAGTTTCACATAACAATGAACATTAGTTAATCAAACTCACTGCGTCTGAGTAACGCGCAACATATCAAGGTAGAAAGAGTGTGAGAAATGTCACTAAACAATGAAAAAGTCGCTATACGAGTATATAGTGAAAACAATCTCTAAATTCGCATGGTTATATATGGGTTTGTTATATAACTTATATAACTTAAATAAATTGCTAGTCTCGTTTCGTCATATTCGACGCAATTTGGGGCTATAATAAATTTTCAGGCCAATATTTATTGGCCAAGTTGAAAGCTAATATAAATCGTTCACAATCGCAACGAAATAATTTACCGCCAAACCTCATCTGTGACGCATCAGGGGAATTAAGAAGATGGATATCCAGAGGGACACCGTAATTAAAAATTCTCGATGGTCCTATCTTTGTAGCTCTATATTAATTGGCGCCGTCAAATTCGAACGCGCCCCGGAAGGCGGAGATGCGAAATTAAAGTCTCCGCGACCGCCAGAACATATTGGATTCTCGGAATAAAAATAGCCGCAAACATGTCGGGCTCGGGAGCAGAAGAGGATCGCAGTTGGCAGCAAACAAATGGAAGCAATCCACGAAACAAAGGCGAACTTATGACGCCATGGAATGATAAAGCGCGGAGCCACCCGTGGCGTCTGTGTTTCGGTGTCCAGACGTTTCGCCTAAAGCGTCTGAACCAGGGGACGTTTCATCCAAGAGGCAATTTGCACAAGGAGGTTACAACCAGAGGCATCAAAACCAAGACTTTTCCCCCAATGATTTTTCCCGTAAGAGGTATTCACCCAAGATATATTTCATCAAGGATATTTTACTCCATAGATAAGGTAACTTAAGCATAAAAAAACGTATTGTCGCGATGATAAGAGCGATAAGTATACCCTTTAATGGCTAATTAAAGTATCCTTTGGGTAAAATATCCTTCGGATGAAATATCCTTCGGATAAAATATCTCTTGCGTAAAAATTCTAGGATGAAATTGTCTTGGGTTTAATGTTTCTGAGTGAAAATTCTTTCGGGTGAATCGTTTTTCCGCGAACCATCTTTATGGTATAACGACCCTTCAGTAAAACAACTCTTCGGTGAATTGTTCCTTCGACGAATCTTCCCTTCAGCGAAACGTCCCTTCGGTGACCCATCTGTTCGGCGAACCGTCTGTTCGGTGAAACGTCCCTTCGGTGGCATGTCCTTTTAATGAAATTCCCTTAAACCTTGCGTTTTATTAAGGTGCCAAGGAAGTCATTTCGCAACCTCCTCACCTTTACATCCGATATCGGAATATTTTCGTACGGGTCATTCTTTCCTTCCCTCCGAATTCCACTTTTGCGCTCCCCTGATGAAATAAAATCTTTGCAATCAGAGGAGCGAAAGCAAGAGGAATGGTGGAAGCGTGTCGGGAGACGTCCCTTCCATCAGGGACACCTGTTGGGAAGAAATTTCATGCCACAAAATTCTCACACACACGAGAAACGGCGCTCATTTTCATAAAGGGCCTTTTTTCCCTCCGGAAGAAACGGGAGGAGATTTGGAGGGACGGTGTTTGCGGAAGGGAGTCGGAAAAGGAGTATATTTACGAGGTTGTCGGACGGTGCGAAATGTGCTCACGGGAGGCTCTTAATCCTTTGCCAAGGGAGGGAAGGTCATTTGAGCCGCAATGGCCTAGTTGAAGACCTTTACGTCCCGAAGAAAATTCTCGTGGGAGAGGACTATGCCAAGGGGTTTGTGCATGAAATACTCTTGATATGGGAGAATGTACGATTACTTACTCTGGGGTATTGCTGTTTTCATGAATCGAAGATTTGGGAAGTAAAGAACTGTTTTATCTCATGATATCAATTCTCCTAAATCCTACCAATTCTTCATAGATGACATAGATATCTATCATTACGCAAATAAAAAGGAAATAGTACTTTTCCTGTACAATGTATTAACTATCCAACATTAAATGAAGAAAAATTGTGTTGTGAATATTCGTTATTTTAGTTATCGAAATCCACATTTCGCAAAGATAAAATAAGAATAAATAAAATAAATTTTTTTACATTATGAATACCAATGGAAATTAATAAAGAATCAAATTTTCCTTTACAGCTGGATAAGCTGAAATAATTAGTTGAAGTAAAGTATCATGTAATATGACCCCTTTCAGGTGACTTTTCCTTATATTAAAATCAAAGATGCCAATTAATGTTATAAGGAAACGCTGTATAAACTCGGTAATGTAGATTAAATTTGCTTCAACTCAAAAAGGAGTGTCGCCCTTAAAGTGATTGCATGTTATAAGGGCTGAAGTACAAAATAATGCTTACGTAATGTACATATTATTATCATTGTTAGAATACGAAGAGAAATATTAAGTTGTTTTAAAGTTCCTATATATATCTTATATTTAAATCTTATAAATTTCTTAAATATAACAATATAAGGAAAAGAAAAAGCCNAGAATAAATAAAATAAATTTTTTTAAGAAATGGCTGCATAAATTATACTGAGCATGTTCACGATACTTTTTCCTCCATTTGATTATTTTTTGATCCTATATCTATCTGTTGAAAAATAATAAATGCTGGGAAACTAGAAAAAGAATACTTTCCACAGATCTTCAGTTAGTTATTTTCTGTACAGCGAAAACGTTTTCAAACTAAACAGCCGCCAACCAAGCATGAATAACATACCGTGTGAATAAAAATTGCTAATTCCCCTAATTAAAGTGTATCCTGCGTCTCACATGATAAGATATATATTATTGATACACAATAAATTAGATGAAGTAATGTATCATCATAGTAATATCACAAAATAATTTTCTACGAATAAGCATTTGGTATGTTATAGGAACGACATAAAATATTCTGAAGTCCTTTCCACAATTTTTACTATGACATAACCCAACATAAAATATCTTTTACAAAACTTTATAAAATTCTGTTTGAATCTCCAAAAGCAATCAGCTACCTTTTAACTGGATTCCCATCGTAAAGGGATACGCACGGAGCCATAAGCATTTCTAGACACTCGACGTCTTTCCCAAGAGAAGGTCATCGAACTCCACCAACCTCTTCAGCAACTAATTTCCCTCCCTAATGACAATCCGCACTTAGCACGAATCACGGAATCAAAACCGGGAACGTCGCAAATTCTCCGTGAGTGAACCTTAATGCACGCCGAATCCTTCGGGAACCCTGCCTTGCCAGAGGATAGTTAGAAGCTACGCAGACCTCGGGAGGACGGGGAAGAAAACGACACGTCCTAAAGGAACGGTATAGCAGCGGGAGAGGGACTGACAAGTAGGAATTCAACCTTGACGACGCGCTCTTCAAGACAAATGAGTTGAGAAACGCGAGTAGGACGAGTAGGAAAGGGAGGGAGCGAAAGAACTCTGGTTTTAGCGAGCTTGAGATATTCTCTCCGCTGATCCTTCCAAATGATCCCACCCGAGGATTTATGGGCTCCCTTTCTTCTTTTTGCGAGTGGAGGAACGATCACGTGACCGGAGCGCATTTTTCCGCCTCTTCGGGGCTAATTCCGCTTTTTTGTCATCCGAGGCTCGGCGACGAAAAAGAAGTGCGGGAATTTTCCTGAGAGGGAATAAAATCGAATTACGGCCGATGGGAGGTGTTTTGTTACCTCGTCCTTGCTCGCCGAAACATTCTTGAAAGCTGCGACTGGTACGGTGCAGAGGGAAATGGATGGCGTGGTGGCGGCCGGGAAGGTTTATTACATGCAGTGAGGGATGGGGAAAGGTTGGGCTCAGTGAACGTGCTGTTTGTAAACGCTGGAAAGAAGTTTTTAATAAGTGATTGATGCGTTCACGTGCTCTATTCCGATTTTCTTTTTGTAGCTCTTCCCCTTCTGTGACGGAATTTCTTAGAAAGCGAAATTTTTATACGAATGTCACCAAATTTTTTGTAACTTCAACGCCAAGTCTGATGAGGCACAATAGCAAAAATTAAAATGCATGTGTAATAATTACTAATAAAAGGTCGTAAATACCTCAGAATGTAGCCCACATTTATGATGGGAATGTAAACTTTGAATGACCTTTCACTTTTACCAAAATTTCGTGAACAAAGTATGTATGTACATACTATTTAAAGTTTCCCTTGATATAATAACTGAAAATGAAATATTTAGCGTTAAACTGATGATGTCATGTGAAAAGTGATTCATCATTCATTGAATGAAAGAGTCTTATAATTTGGACTATTACAGTATTTTATTATTTATATACTGAGTGATAACTGTATAGAAATTCCATTAATTATATCTTCTTGTATAATAATAGCTTCTTTAATGGAAACAGAAAGACCCCCATTATATCCATTTAGATAACTATTATTATTCATAACGAAAACACAACCATTCCCTAACAAGAATAATCCGACTATCCGGAACTCGAACCTGGGACTTTGGGTGGCAGTGCTAGCACGCTAACCACTCCACCAGCGCGGACGATTAAATTAATAAAAATGTAGGAGTATATAAGAGATAGATATCATTAATAATGCCGTGCAGCCCTACTGGAGAATAAGAAGACAATTATTGCTGACTAACACATAACGTCATGGAACTATTTGTAGCGTCACCGATATTTGGTGTACATGCTACACGTACTCGATTAAAGTAATTCACTATATATATTGAAATGGGAGGAAAAACATCTACACTCTATGGATGAAGAGTAACATAAAATGCAGGAGGATTTAAGGCTTCGGACGCAAGAACCATTCGGCAAAGTTATAGTTGCCATAAAGTGCACCAAAATGCACCACCCTTTTCGTGTAAGTGACATCACAAGCCCTTGCAGAGAATAATACAGTGCTCCCTTCTCACAGCTGCTATGAAGATGACCAGCGTCTTTCCTACAATGAAGGCATAGTAACAAGAACATTCGAGATTTAATTTCAAGGCCTATCGAATGAAAAAAGAAATAGCTCTGTTACTTTTGATTCCTATAATCATTCTTAAGTTACTATATTTTGGGTCGTATTCCGCATCGCCTTCAAGGTGCATTCATACTACGAGTACTCTCCTAGCCAGTGCTTTCTAACCTAATGTTTTTCACGGGACATTTGCATATTGATTTAAAATTCGCGGACCATTTCAGGATGTACTGGTTTGATACTATATAACTTCCAATTAACCTTACTATTTCTATCCAAGCACACACCTACATGTGTAAAATTAAGTACCTTCTCCTTCCCTCGTTTAATTACTTCCTCTCCTAGTTACACATCTTTACTAGGAAAAGAAGGAAACATCATAAATTTGATTATGTATTTAAGTTATAGTCATTACTAAACTATTATTCATGAATTCATTACTGAACTCCGTGAGGGGAAAAGTATCCTGAAAAATTAAACCCATATAGAGTGCGAAATTTCGGGAATATACACTTGTTTGACACGTGCTATCTCTTTAGCTTACTCTCTGTAAGCTAGTGAGCCACGGAACACAGATTATAAATTACTATTCCAAATAACGTAGTCATTATTTCAACTTTGGATACTTACTCTAGGTTGGAACTCTACTCTGCTCTACTCTGGTTCTACTTCAGCTAAGCTCGAACTTAGATTTAAAGTAGATTGACCCTTACATTTGCGAGGTTAGATCCTGGTGGGCCACTCTTTCTCCTTCCCTCACATCTCGTTGTTACATATTTTACGAAATTAATCACAAAAGAAAAATTGAAACGTTGGAAAACCTTCGCAACGTATGTATTTTGAAGAAAAGCACACCTTACGGTATGACGTTCTCAGAGAGGCAGATAGAAAGAATTCGCGAAAAAAATATCAGTAATACATAAAATCCAATTCAGAGAGACGAATAAAATGACAAAAAAAATCATTTAAAGAATTAGAAAAAATGAAATCACAGCATATATAAATTATTTGCCTCCAAAAATTATATTATTATCATTAATTGGTCAAATTTGTAATTAAAAATCTTAACAATAATATTGATTACAACAGCTTTGAATTTTGGTATATAAACAGTCTGAGTGTTTACAATCCTATTAATCCCGAACTATTTCACCGAATACTCCCAAAATTCTCCATTTCTGCCTCCGTATTCTCACAATTTCGTTGAATAAAAGATTATCTCCCCGAGAGCGGCGATAACTTCGGCCGTGGAGCGATAATCCAGTGCACATCCCTAAGAGCTTAAAATCCCTTCGTGTCATTAAATTCTCTCCTTATCAGACTCCGAATCGGGAGAATCTTGCACCCTCGGGAAGTATACACCTTCGGCCACTTTTTCTGCGCATCCATGCGCCCTTAAAAACTACTTCGAAACTCACTCCTCCTCTCGTAATTAGCTTCATATAGCAACTTGATTGCCTCATTAACCAATTAAAATTAAGCAAGCAGCACCACCTCCCACGATACCCGAGAGCGTAGTCTTTAGCACAGCACTTGGTTAAGCGGATGAGTTACGGAAGATGTTTTTGCCTCCGGAAAGAACGTAGCTAAAAAGAGCGGACGGTAAGGTAGCGGATGTGGGATGCGGATCCTTTCTCGTTTTTCCCTCTCCTCCTGTTAGAAAGGGGACATGAGAGAAGGAGGCAATCCGCAATGCACTAGATTAGAGCGTGAGCGATGTCCGCACTAGTGAGGAGATGCGCGATCGCCTAGGATGGATCACTGCGATCGCCCAGTAAGAGAGAACGGAATGGAAGACAGCGAAGGAGAGACCCTCCAGTGGTCGTTATACCTCTTGAGACATTGCTGGTCCTGATGTATGTTGTTGGTTATCTGTGCCATCGAGTCGTTTTTTACATCATACCACCATTACTTCATCGTAATTCTTCATATGAAATTGTTATAATTACTATTTACTCTGCATTAAGCGTAGCTGGGTAAGATGCTTTGAAATGTCATTTTGCAGTACCCATATGGTCGAAATCAGTCTCGTTAATGAAATTGTTAATAATGAAATTATATTGATGAAATTAATAATAAATTACGGAAAGCTCTCTATAAATTCAAGTTTGCTTGCAAACCAATGCAAAATGAAAAAAAATAAACCGAAAAATAATCAACTTTCAAATTCTAGCATCGACTGTTCAACGTATCTTACAGGTATTATAGACTGAAATTAGGCTTTGAGTAAACTTATCCGTAGCGAAAGCGTGGAGAATTTCGATCCCATCAGACCAAGTATAACAAAATAGCCGAAAGAAAGTGTTGTGTATCTCAGAGACCGTATGGCGACCAACGGAGTGTTAAAATGTCGTAAACTGAGAGAACAATTGTAACTGCAGAAGGATTTCCTTGGTTAGAACATTGGGGAGAGGTGAGGAACCTGCGGACTTTTGCTTTTTCACAGCCTAAAGTCTGCAGTTTTCTCTAGCTCAGCGAGGCCTTGCGCTTCCGGTAGCAAAAGCACGCATTAGAATAAATTTGTTTCCCAATATCGTTTATTACTTGATATAAAAATATATAGTAAGATGTGTCATAAAGGATTACTTAGAGATTATTAAAATTAAATATCTTTTCTTGAAAATGATATTACGAGTTTCCCTAAACAAGGATTTACCTTACCTTTCATGTTCAATGATAGAAAAATATACAGTGTATAGAAAAATATACAGTGTATAGAAAAATATACAGTGGATATATATAAATTTAAACTAACTGTTAGTGATGGGAGTGGTTTCCTTCCTTGGGAATGGAAATCCTGTCAATCCTGAGTACTTCTAAGCGTATACCGTTTCATTTACCATTCCAAACATTATCTTAAATCTTGTTTACTTCCTAGCATAAATAAAGACTTAATAGCCTTTGGAAGTTTTAACTGCATGAACGTCCTCTATGCGTGAAAGCCGCTATCACCCATCGGTTTTGAAGATTTTTAGGAAATCTGCGGGTTTAGAAACATATAAATAAAGTCTTTTTTGGGCGTGAATAACGCGGGTGAAGAGGCTTGAAAGAAAACAGCAACCCAGGAAATTAAAGTCGATAAATTGAGATTGAAGGAGTGAGGAAGAAAAAAATAAAAAAGTTAGCGAAGGCATTAAAAAACCACGAGAGGCTGTGGAAAGACTCGGCAGAAGAATGGATTGGAATGGGGAGAGAGAGAGCGGCCATCGAAGTCGGCTAGTTAAAGTAAATCTAATTTCAATTAAGCGACGCCTTCTGTGAATTCGGAATTAAGGAAAACAGAGGGGAAGTGGGAAGAAACAGTACATAATGCATCACTTTAACTATACCCCGTGCATTCAAAGATGTCTTTGCGTGTCTTACTAAAACAAAATAAGTTACGTTTGAGATGCATTTCCTGATTCCTACAGTTCTGTGGCCTACAAGTTACAAAGTGTATAATTACGTGGCTTATATCCTTAACCTTTCTTACGCTGAAAACTATATTTTTACCAGCATTTATTCTTTGTTTTGAAATATGAAAATTTAGTAGTTTATCTCTTCGTATCTGTTAATAGTATTGTGAAACCTAACATAATACGGTAAAAATTAATAAAATTCCAAACTAATCATCTTTAAAATATAACAGTAGTGAAATCCTGTCGTCACCATAAAAGATTTTACTCCAAGCACCGAGATGAATGTCTTTTTAAACTTAAGGACAGTCGATGAAGTTATTGAGAAAGACTATCATAGTTCGAATTATTTGTCATTTATTTCAATTCAATTTATTTATTTAATATTTCATTTATTTAATTTCATTTATTCGATATTTTTATAGAAGACAATTGATTTGAGTTGTGTTGTACTCAGTAACAAATTCTAAATCAGTCTCACCCTTATCCAGTCGAATAAGTCTTTCTTTACTACAATTTGAAAGAGTAGAATTATCTTATCTAAAAAAAGGAGATATCTCACACAGAAATTAATGTCGCCTATTCTGGGATAATCACAGTAGTAAAATGATTCTCCTTACACATCGCAAGAACGTGTTTTGACGTGAAGATAACACGTTCTTGATTTTTACATCACCGAGCGGAAGGATGGATCTACAGAGCGCACATGCATGGATTGCTCGAACACATCCCAACCACATACTCTTAAAAGGATTTATATGGGTACGCAGGATGCAAATTATGCGCTCGGCATTAAAAATGCATTGGGCGGAATTTCTAAAATCCACCGCAGGGATACGCGGGCGCGGCGGAGCGAACCGATGTTTCACCGTCGCCCATAATTCTCCCCTCGAAAATTAAACGCATCCTCCGTCTTGAACGACCTCGATCCTCAGTACCCGACGTCGGTGCATTTGATCGAATCGCGCACTATCTTGATTCCCGCGAATGAAAGAAAGCAAGGGCGTGCGGACGAGCAAAAGGCGTGGCACCTTTTCTTCCCGGATTGCAAAAAGCTACTTCCATGTTTTAAATGCATTGGGAATGTAGGAATATCTTCCATATCGAATATAGCAAAGGTGGTGAAGAGGTACGAAGGTAAGGAGACGAAGAGAGAGATAAACTGGAGGAAAAGGAATGGAGAGGAAGATGGAGTAGAAAGGGTTTGGAGGGTGGATGGAGGCTAACGGATGCGAGAGGAGAATGAAAAATGTGCGAGCAAAGCTCATTGGCCATGCAGATTAGGCCCTTCTGGAGGGAGTGGGAGATAGGGAAAAAAGAATGGAAGAGAAAGAGAGATAGAGGGCTGGAGTGGGGACTCGGAGGAAGAGGTGGGCTCCAAAAAAAGCATGCTGGAAAATCGGAAGTGATAGAGATAGAACCACACTCCTTTAAGTGGGATATGTATTGTGGGGGTTCAGGAGGTTTGGAACGAGGAAGGGATGCAGAGAATAAGTGGTTAAGGTGCAGGGGTAAGAAGGGGTGGCGTTCATGCCCTTTCCCCTCCCTTATTTATTCCGCACTATCTGTGGACGATCGGAGAGAATTCTGCTGTCCGTGATTTGTAGGGTGGGCACATCCATTTGTCGCGCAAGAGGGTGGGGGTTTTCTGAATACTTGAAAAGGGTGCGTAAGACGATAAACGACGAGAAGGTTCGAATGCGGAGATGAAGCAGCTCAAAGGTGTAGTGAGATGAAGGTGGGGGACGGAGGGAGATGTAAGAAATGCGGAGGATCAATTCCTATTGTGCTCCAAATTGCTCTTTTGTCAATGCGATTGGGGTAAAGATTTCTTATCTTCGCGCGTGTCATCACGACGGATTATGACGCCTTTTCGGTTGTCGCTCCCAGAATTGCCGTGCACTAATTATCCGATAAAGGAGTGGATGACGTTAGTGCCATGTCTGATATCTCTCAAATCAGTCAAGAGGCGGATTTTCTTGGGTAATTTTGATCTTGTTGTTCCGACAGCTAATTTCCGACGAAGTTTCGAAGTTTCCGAGGGTGGAAAGATTATTCCTTGATTGAAGTAAAACGTGATAGTCGCAAGTAATCGGTGATTTTACATTATCACGTCGGATGTGGTTACTGGAGAGATTTCAATGTTAATTTCATTTTTAATTTTAACTAAATTTATTTCATCACATAATGTTGTTTCCGATAATATATTAGCAAACTTCCAGATTTAAATTGGAGCTGCAGCTATGTTTTATATTTGGAGTTAATCAATCCTAAATTTATGTTGAGAGCAACAGTATTTCTGTCGCTTCAGTATTTGTATAAAAACCTGTCGTCTATTACGGGTAATTTGAACGAATTTAATTTACACTAAGAATTGATTTACAACCAGCATATTGGTTATATTTTTCTTGCCCTCCAAGATACTAATAAAGATACTGGAGAAAAGTAAATCAATGATATTAGGATTGGAAGCTATGCTGAATGAAAAAGTATGAGCAACAACTTTTATTTAAACAATCAAAGGAGGAAATAGCATATATCTTAAGTTTTCAGCCAATAAAATTTTTAATATCGCTTTTTGGCCACATTATCCATGTATAAAAATGCATGGGTAATATGAAGCATTTTTATATTAATTCCCCATTTCTTAAATTCGATTGTATTTATATAAACTATTCTATATGAAATTTGATGTCATTTGACACTTTGTAACAGATGATACTTATTGTGCATTTTCTTTTCGTTTCCGCCCACCAATTGCTGGACCCGAAAGAAGAAGAGAAAGCTGTCAATGAATCAGCCGTGGCCGTCCGTCCGCCGGGACCGGGTTCGATGGGTGGAGTAATTGCTTCTGCGGCGGGCGGGGGCGGCGTGGGCGCCGTTGGGGGCGCCGGTGGGGCATTTTACATCGGCGTCGCCTGCGCATGCGCCATGATTCTTCTAGTGGCCTCTGTGGGTCTAGCCTCCCTCCTATTGCTGCGATCAAAGAAGGACGGCCGCAACGGACACCAGGACTCCCTCCAGTGAGTGAAGGCCCTTCCTTATTTTTCGCCCCACCCCTGTACACTTACCCTAATTCTCCTTTAATCTTTCCCAAAATCCACAATTCCCTTTACCTCCGCGCTATCAATATGTCTCCCGGTCTTCTTACTGATATTCGCTGATGAGTAGTGTCATTCTCCCGAATCGGGAAGAACTACGGAGAAGAAAAAAAAGCAGAGAGAAAAAAGCGAGATCAAGGCTCCCGAAATGGGGAAATGCCTTTAAGGCAATAGGAAAACATCTCATGAAAATTTAAGGACGGCCCGCAGGCTTTTATTTTTTAGATTTGTTGAGTTAATTTTGTTTCCTCATAGAATCGTCGGGTGATTTTCGTTCTCCCTCGTGGGATGAATTTTCAATCGAAAGGAGGCGAAACCCCATTGTAAATAATGAGGCTCCCGTAGCCCTCTACAAGGAGCTTAATTCTCAATCGATTTTCGATTCGGAAAAGGATGGGGATTTTGAAAAATATGCATGTAATTCCTGGCACATTTTCACTATATGTCATTATGATATTTTACTTTTCTGATCATGGATTTTAAGCCCTAATTCTCAGGTCTCAACTTATATACGTAATACTCTCCCATACTTCAGACAAAAATAAGTTGATTATTACCTAAAGCTAGTTAATGTATATAAATTCTTTTTCTATTTGTAAAGTAAAGAAATTACGTGAAATACGTAGATACAGTACTGGTGTGCCATTTTAATGTTCCTCGTTGGGTCTTATCGACATATCAAAGCCTAGGATAGATCGGTATCAAGAAAAATGCACGAATTTCCCTAAAACATCCTGCGGTGTCATGATAAACATCACATGTTGAGTTTTCTGAAATGTTTGTATCTTTCCCTTCCATAGAAAAATGCATGTATTTTCAAGGTATCCTCTAGAGAGGAAAAAAGTAAGGAATTGTTAACACTGAATATAAAGATATTTCTTTCTCATTGCGAGCTATGATTACGTGTTAAAACAAATTTCATAGAATCCACAAAATTATTTTTATGAAACTAGGACTTTGTTAACTATAAAAAAACAGTTAGGCCACCCATTTCTCTGTGCCATCAAAATTTTCAATCATTAGAAAAAAGAACGGTTTTAAAAAAAGATGACGCTATACTGATCACAGTTTGGTTATTTCAATGACCATGGTTTAGGTTTTGAGTCACACCGTTATTAAATTTCGATTGAAACAATCAACAATTAGAATAAAACATGTATTAGCAGCAAAAATTATTGAGCACCAAAAATACACATATAAAATATTCGACGACACTTGTTGGCATATTGTGGAAGAGTCAATGTGTAATAAGATTTTAATGAATGTTACGGAATTCTGCAAAGTTACTACCGATTGATAAAACTAGAATTTATCACTATTACAGAGAAGTTTGATTTCGTTGTTACAAGAATCCCAAAAAAAGTATTATTTACATTAATTTTATGCGTAATGCGAGCTCAACTTTAGAATGAGATGAAACATGAAACATTATTGCTAGTCCCATAACTTCCTGGAGTGAACTTTGCAAGTCACGCAATTCCGAGAGGGCCGGAGTTAGCACTTGCGTTGTCGGCGGTATCTTCCCGCACGCAATTCGGGAGAATTACATATATTCGGCGGAATCGTGACTTTGTTAGCGACCTAGACTTCCTCCCTTCCGACGATGCTTTACCAATCTCTGCCTCTCCATTCCTTTCACAACTCCCCTTCCGCTGATCCCGTGTATCTCTCATCTCCTCCGAGACCTCTTCAGTTTCTGGGAATTCCACATAACGAAGAGGCCGTTGCCATCGATACACGGTCGTTTAAGGAAAGCGGTAATCCTCTTCAGCCATCCCATGACTCCTAATCCGCTACAATTCCTTCTCCCATCTCATCCGCTCCACTCCCTCTCTCTCTTTTCCAATCAATCCAAATCTCCATACTCTCTATCTCTCTCGCAATCTCTCTCCTCCTCTCTAGCGCCCCTTCGTAAACTCTTCTTTCCATCTCGAAATTCCATTCATCTCGGCACCTTTAACGCTCATTCCTGATCCGTCCGAAATTAGATCTCATCCGCTTCGTTTGTGTTTTAGGGATTTTCGCTTATGTTTTCTTTCCGACGCTGCGGAGAGTTCGTTTCCTTCTCTTTAATACAGGGAGGTATTGGTTTTGATGGAAGTTGATGCTCTAAAAATAAAATTTTGGATTTATTTTTCACGATCCAATTAAAATAAACTGTATCTAATTAACACAAACTAATTAGCTAATCAGAATGTAGGATAATAGATCAACGCGCTCAAGTGATTGATAATTGTTAACACTCATGTGTTGGATAAGATATATCCACCAGCTGGCCAGGTCTCGATCCCTGGACCATTACTTTGATCGGCCAGTCCGTGATAATTTATGAGCGAGTAAATGGAAAAACAATGAAAATTATTTTGTTAGTGCCACTTTTATTTAATGATTATTTATATCGAAATAATCTTTACGCAATTTAATATAACACACTAGGTATTAGAGGTCTAAAAACATTCCATAAGCCGTATGTCATCAGATGAAACTCGCTTTTAGAAGTAAGGGGAAGTTCCGGATTACGTGATCCTATCTAGAAATTGTCCTGTTAATTATTTTATTAATTTTTCTTTTATTGGGTAATTCCTAGACATTGGTAATCCAGAACTTCCCGTTCACCTCCAAACGTGAGTTTTATCTGCCGACATACGGCTTACGGAGTGTTATTAAACTAATTCATTAACAAACGTGTTCCATTTTTCTTTTCTTTCGAACTCTAGGTAGTAATAATAATTGGAATTTTAAAATGCGCAGTATAATTAAATTCAGCTATATTTTTTTATGTAACTTCAATTTGAATTAATCAATTCTGGCGATATCTGGTGGAACTTCTCCATGATTAGTGAATAAAAACAATCTGACACCGTCCACAGAAGATTCTTGGACTCATTATTCTGTGGACGGTGTCAGATTGTGTTTTTATTTACTAATAATTTCAATTTATTATTAGTGGTAATACTTCTTGACATCTAATGTTATCATTTCGATAGCGGTCTTGAAAATGAATAGAAATCTTTCTTTATATTCAGGATCAGTGTGTAAATAAACGGTGATAGTTATTCATATATTCATTGTATGACGTTAGCCCAGACCAAAATAAAAGCTAACAAGGCGGAAAAAAAAACCTGAAGATCTTAGTGTCGGATTATAAGGATAATGACATTGAAAAATGAGGGTTTTGTTTTGTATTTATTAATCTATGAATGGTAAGAATTGCTCGAAGAAAATTATTTATTTTAAGCTCACCTTAAGGCTCCTATCCTCCCACATAAGATCTTAAGATTCCTACTCAAACTTTCATTACTAATTATTTCCTCCCTAAAATTGGAAGATATTTAAATTTTGATATTTATCTTAAATAGTTATCCCCATCTCGCACGCATAATCGGAACCATTATCGCCCGGCTTTAACATTGTTGAACTTACTTTAGGTTACATTATAAAAAATCGCGCAAACTTCTTTGAAGTAATGAAGACATAATTTTTTATTGAAAACCCTAAAAATGAAAGGAAGATGTCGCACGATAAGAATCTTTCACCACACTGTTTTATTCCAGTTCTGATACTTTAACTCATATCTCCTTCCTTGTAATATTACGGAATTTCCTTTCCAAAGATAAACTCTCCATTATTTCCTCCCATGAAAACGAAAGTTGATTAAATTTTTATCGCGCGCTGATGCAGGAATAAACGAACCAAAGATCATTTGGATCAAAGTAAACCCCTTTTTAGGAGACTAAAAAAACATTAAGCCCATTTTTGGAAAAAGACACCGCACCTTCGAGGAAAAAAAACTTCAAGTACCCTCCACCGCGGGTGATCGATTGGTTTCCGATCGCGTGAAAAAAGAATACAAACACCATCGTATCTCCATCCTCCATCTTAATTCCACCTTCTTAAATTACATCCCGCATCCCCTCTTAAGTAGTTTGCTCGGAAAACTCGGTCCATATCATGGATCGCCCATTAAGGCCCACCAAACCCATCGCTTCCATCAGTCATCCTCTTCGTTCAAGGAAAAATGTTTTTCCCATTCACCCTTCCTCCCACTCTGCCCTCTCCGGCCATTCCCTCTCCGCTTTCACGCCACTTGACACTGAAAGAAAGGATCAATCGCTCAAGAACTCACTTCCAAACCCTGCCAGATCCATCGCGCGCTTCCTCTTTTCCCACTTCATCCGCATCGCCCCGTTCTTCCCCGTGTTTTCCTCTCCCTCTTTAGATCAGTACTTCTGAACCTTTTTGTCTTTTTCGCCACACTTACGTTTTAAATTCGCGGCACGCTAAACCACACCTTTGTTAGCTATCAGTGAAACTGAATTCACGTTGAAAAAGAGTACTGCAAGATTGGAATATTTCGTCTACCGCAAGCGATATTTATGGAATATGGCATCTTATTTTGTGTCACTCATTGTTGCTGTTTGAAAAATCTTTGATATATGTCTGCTGATTTATAAGGAATAGGGGAATAGAACACCTCTATCGTCACCACAATATAATATTGTGGTAACGGTAAGTGCTTTTTTTATTCTTTATAATGGAGAACAACCACAAAGTCGAGGCCAAGTTAGTAGATTCTGCTGATTTATTAACGTTTCGTCTGTTTTTCATATGTTGGTATTTTTACTGTTTAGTTAGTACATTACAATTGACAGTTACGAGGACCTAGAGCCGCTCTAGAACGATAGAAGTGGTTTATAATTACGGCTATCATCACCCGATGACAGCAAACCAAGAATTGCCGATTTTTAAGACTGTTAAAACCCGTACCAGACCTGGAAGTCTTCCGGAAAGTTTTGTTTTAGAAATTTATATGAGCTCGTTTGACACTTTCAGCGGTTTAGCAGTGTCGCAGTGTCATTTAATTTCAGTTTCCAAATTATTTTTCTCTTCTATCCCTGAATGTCTCGATGTTTACTCTATCGGAATTTTCTCCCAAATTCGGAGAAGATGGAGCAATGACCGCGACCATACCCGTAAATCGGAACACACGGCCAAAACGGGGCAAAAGGTAAGCCTATTTATAACCGTTAAGTACTTAAAGTGCTAAGGTATGATCATTAGAAAATCCCACAGGACGACAAAATATCTAGCAAAATAAAGCGTTCATTCCGTGCAGAATCTGAACATGATTCGTTTACGCGATACTCTAGGATTTTTTAAATTATTCACCAGTTGATAAGACTTACTCTGGAAGTATTTCACCCTTTTCTGAACCACCACTTTTTTCTTCCCTCTCAGAAAGGGATTCCAAAACTATTCCTACAACTGGATGCCACATGCTAACTTTTTCTTTTCCTCCTCTTGGCTATCCTTTTTCGACTCTTTCATCGCTTCGGGATTTTCGACTTCTTTTTGTCGTCCGCCGCGGTACTTTTATAAGCCTGCGCCGTTCTTAAAAATTCTCCCTTCCGCCTTACAAGATTTGTTTCTCTTTCCCATCCCGATAACCTGATTTCTATTCCCGCTTTTCGGTCTCGTCAACTTCTTTGCGAAGGTCTCTAAAGGACTTCGCTAGACTTTTACTTGAGATTCGATGCTCAACTTTTCTGTTCTTTTCTATCGATACCTCTGCACCACTGAGGTAATCGCATTTCTCCTAATGCGAGATATCGGAGTTTTACGATATATCATCCTCTACTTCCCAAATTGACTGCAATTCGACGTCCGAGCAGTCTATCCAGTGCTTTATCGATAGGCCAGAAATTGCCTAGGTTACGGGTCTTCCATCTATTCTAAAAGGTCTCCTATCCAGTGTTCAGAAATTCGGTTTCCCAAATCATGTAGAATTTATCTGATGAGTACTAAAAGAACGTGGGAGCAAAAATTTTATTCAGAATTCTGCCAGTATAAAATTTTCTTGCAGAATTTAGTGAGTTACCTCAGACTTATATGTTTGATTTGAATAATAGCAGACTATGAGAAGGAAAAAGCCTAATCGTATGCAACTCTTTCTCCCATAACTTTTAATACTGTGAAGATAATCACTTATTTCACAGATACTCCTAAAAAGAGCTCTTTGAAGCCCAGGTTTTATTGGTAACATCATGAATTCAATCAATCATCGTTTTCAGTTCTATATTTCGATGGATTCTCCATATCGATAGAATGCAACTACTAAGTACTAAATGATGGCAGGCGATATTTACAAATCTTATAAGTATTTGATTAAACTGTAAGTATCTTCATGGATAATGCGATTTTAATCAAGGCTATCAAGACTTACTTAAATAACTTCCAAGAAACTGCGTAATTTTACCCCAGTCGGGAAATCAACCCATCCATTACCTTTGAAAGTAGTAAGTGTTACAATTGCCTGAATTTCACGTCATGTAACAGACAAACGTACTACTTTTTATTTTCATTTGTATTCATACTTAAAAATTTTCGAATAGTGCGATAACAACGTTAGAACCAAAGTGGTTCTTTGTATGAATCTCTTGCTAAGCTTAATTTCTCCCAGAAAAATCATTTTATAATGCAGCTAATAATGTTTTCTCCTTCGTTTCCTATCTTCTATCATCTCAAGTTCTCTCAATACCTCAGCCTTTCTTTTCCTCTATCTAGGTTTCTTCATTTAGACATATTTTTCTTCCTCCACATCTCTTTTCATCCGAAATTCCTCTCTCGGAAAGTGAGAGGAACGCTCCAGTATCACCGTCTCACGTCTATTCCGCCAGCTATTCTTCTTCCTTCTCCATTGCTTCTCTCTGCTCCATTCTGGTTTCCGCATCGGTCGGTGAAACCATTGGGCGAGAGAGGGGAGAAGGAATGTGTTTCGTTTCGATGAGGAAATTGGGGAAGTCTTGGCAGGGCTCGGTCAGTGGGATGGATTAAGCGCGTGCTCTTAAGGGAGACTAGGATCAGTTGGGAGAATATCCGCTGGGGCGACGAGATGGATATTCCAGAAATTCTGATTGGCGAGAGTTTCTCGAAGAAACGTAATATCGGAGAAGGGGTTTACGATCCCGGATTAAAACAGAGATTCTTAAGATAAGCAGAAATGTTGTTTTCCTCGCTTTCACTTTCGACGAGAAAACATTCCTTTTTACGCTCATCTCAATGGAGCTTCTAGATATACTTGCTTCTAAAATTGGTGTATACGTTAGTAAAATCAGCTGTCTAAATAGAACAATATTTGAGTAATCCCGAACCAGTTCATGTTTCAAACATGAAATGAGGTTTTTCTTAGTTTTTTTTTCTCGATCATTCAGCGTAAAGAGATTTTTAGTTCCCCATATTTAAATACTAATTCTGAGAACGATTTTCTTGCTATTTTGCTTACCTCTGTGACCACCTAGCCATATTGGAAGTTAATCCGAAATAGGTTTTGTGATGTTTTAGATTTTGATCGTGCACTCCATTTCTACGATGAAGGAATAAATTATCGTTTTGATTTTTTATACAGCAATTCATATTTATGACACAAAATTATCGCTTATTATTTTTAACAATCACTATTTTTAGTTTTTTTCAAATTATTTTTGCAGAAAATATCGTCAGAATATATTGCACAATGTGCTTTTAAAAATTTGCTGTAAATCTAATTTTACTTATATATTATTAGAAATTAAATTAGCTTATAGGGAATGGCTTTAATCCTTCTGTCAAAAAAGAAGTTCCTCTTTCGATGTTTAACCAAGAAGTTTCTTAGTGTGTATTTTTCACTTCATAGCGTGTTTTTGATGATTCGTAGTCATTATTTGTAATCATGAGTAAATGTTTCTGGTTTATTATAAAAGAAGGCTATTTTTTTAATATATATANTATATATATATTATTGCGTTTGTAATACGTAATAATAATGGTTCTGGAGTCTTTATTGACGAATATAAGAGTAATGCGACCACTCATACTGTTATCCCAATATCAACGCTCATAAAGAACTCTGCTCTTTCCAGGACTCAAACTCGAACAAGACAAGCACACTTTCCGTAGGCTACTTCCAAGGACAACTCTATGAAACAATCCCGTCAATCTCATATAATAGTCAGCTATTCATTAACTAGCTGTAGCCAATTTAACCTTAGGGATTTGTTGTATTCCTTCGAGTGCGTTTTTGGAGACTTTCGTAGTCGTATGCCTAATTCAAAACCCTCCAAACTTTCCACCCCTCCCCACTTCACTCACATTCCGAGCGGAGAGCGCTCGGTATTATTCGAAATTGATTCAACCGCTCAGTCACTCAAAAACGGTTTTCATTTTCCTTTCTCGAGCCAGTCTCTTTGCCGGAAAAAATTCCTAAACAAACATCTTCGGAAAGCAAACAGTCTTATAATTCGATAAAGCGAGATACGCTCATCGCTCCCGCTTTGAGAGAGGAAAAAAACGGGTTAATCGTCCGTGAGGAGATTCGGCGGAAATATTCAGAGGGCACTGCGGCATTCCATCTACGGCACGTACGTCGTCTAACAGCATTACCCCGTGCCTCCTCAAGTCTACCGTAACTTCGGCGGCGGAGAAAAAAATAGCGGGAAAATGGAATCTATTGTAGGCAGTAACGACACAAGATATTTGACGCCCCAAGCGAAGAACCTATCGAGAGCTTTCACTTGTTAAATATGTTTGAGGTTGATTCTGTCGTAATTTTGTATTAAATTTTATAGTTTAACACGCTATAATGGTAAAAAATTCCAGTAATTCAATGTATACCTTAAACCGCAAATACAGGGACAAATCCAGAATTTTTGCTTGGGGGAGCTGAACTTAGAAATCGTAAACAATACTCGTAGTATAACGAGGACATTACACTTAACGTTATGATGCGAAATTATTGGTTCTCGTCTTCACTTTAGCAAATAAAGAAATTTTGTAAGCTTTCCACGTATTTATTGATAAACTCCTTATAGGTAGGTTCTGAAAGACACTTATATTAATTCTTAGGGAGGACAAGTGCCCGTCAGCCACCCCCGTGGGTGTGCACCTGTGCAAATGTTTATTGAGTAATCAGTGGGATAAGTGAAGTGGAACTAAAGTACCGTTTACCGTAGGCGTATTTTTTAGTAAATAACGCGATCGCAGAGGTCTAAATTCATAAAAAAATACACCTGCGCGGTATATAATGAAAAGGTATGATAGAGAAAATAGTGTGGTAACAACAGAAATAAGGTAGAATCATATCTTATTTATTAAACAGTTTTTAACAAGGATAAACTCCTGCCCTCAGTCAGTACCTCCCAACTCTACATTTATTTATGGTCATTCGCGTCATCTTTAAATCAAAAAGAACGCCGGAAAAGTTTGGACGGTGCTTCAGAGAATAGGACGCGTTATCTACCAATAAATGCTAATCAAATTTATTTTTAGGACTTTAAATAAAATAAATAAAAATGCATAAAAATAAATAGTAGTAGTATTATTAAAAGTGCTTTGACAGCTGAGATAATTCGGCACATAGCGACTCCCACCGGGAATAGAACCCGGGACCGCTTTCACCATTGTCGAATGCCGTACCCACATGGCTACCCGGCCCTGGAAATGAATATTTATAGAGCATTATTAAGCTAGGAAGAAACAAGGAAAAATATTACGATAGTAAGCGTAATTTTCACTCTTTAAATTTTTCCTCTCCGCGATGCTTGGTTCGCTTGAATTGTCGGTCAGGCCCTTATCGTAGCAGGTCGGGAGAAATGGACTCGTCGAAGGGAACGAAAATAAACTGGGATGAAAGGAATAAATGAGGCGGAACTCGAAATTAGAGGGCTAGGATGTAAAAAACCGGGGAAGTGGAGGATAAGAGCTTTGGTGCGATTGAGTCGGTGAGGAGAGTTGGAAAGGTTCGGAGATGAGTGGAGGGAAGGGTTACACGGAATTGGCGATACAGGCTCTTACGGTGCGATCCTTGGAGAACATTGAGAGAGTTTTCCTCGGGGTGAGGGAATGGCTTCATGGACTTCCGGATTATGACGTGGGATCCACGGAAGGACGAAGACGGGGCAAGGGAGAGTGTGGAGACGAGGAAAGAGAAGGGCCTGAGGATATGGAATCGTTGGGCGAGAAGAGGTATTTCGGTGGAAAGTATGGATGGAGTAGTTGAGAGCAAGGATGGAACTTGGAGGAGAGAAAACTAAAAGAATTCGCCGGGAACTAATGGAAAGGAAGGAACGCAGGTCTCGTAACGTAACGGAGAGATGCGTCATCGCAGTAAGGAAGAGTTTGCTAAAAGTAGGCGATTGAGAAGGGAAAAAGTTTTCGCACAGTTTCAGGAGGGGCGATCCTAGCAATTTAAAGGAGAACTTCTTTATAAGAAATCTATCGGAGTACGTAAAGAGTATACGACGTATTAGAATGGTAACATATTTATGCATCATCATAAGAGGGGACACAAAATATTTTCGGTCAATAGTAATAGTTTTAAAAGTACTTCGACAGCTGAGGTTACTTCGTACATGGACCCCCACCGGGAATCGAACCCGAGATAACTTTCAACGTTCTATCGAGACCGGTTATCCAAAGTCTTTTCTTATATCCAGAAACCTTCTTAGGCATTAAAACATTTATAGACATCATTGCATAATATTTATTTTCATGTTAATCTGGGTTTAATTAGATAATGTATATTTAAGAGTAAAAAGGGCATAAAAAGCGTCGTCTGTTTTCGTTTTAAATGGTGTTATATGTAGGCTGACCATATGCCAGTTTTCGCCAGGATAGTTACGTTTCTGACCCTTCCGTCCCATCTATATCGTCGAAAAATGCACTCTGTCCCACTGTAGCCAACGCCTAAAATTGTGTTTTTTTTATAAAATTCATGAGAAGAGTTAAAATTTTCAATTTCAAGAGATTCAGTAATATAGTAAACAGAATCAAATAAATAATCAAACATGCTCGCAGTATTATCATGAAGATATCAGAGTTAACGAACATTCCATGTAGAGGTTGCGGTGAAAAACATTAGCTTCCAAAAATGACGCTATTTCACCTTTAAATGTATATAACCCCAGAGCTTTATGATTTATTTGCTTGCAGAAAATAGGGTAACTTATCTTCGGCTGACAATGAAATTTCCATCATGAGAAAGGTTAAGAATTCATCCAAATGATATTTGAATTTGTCTTGTAAATCTCTGGAAAAAAATTGGACGAAAATATTTACCCTGATTTGTCTCTTTTTGTAGGTGGGATATGGTTAGTCGAGTCATATATCTCTTTTGCCACAATGAACACACTTGAATGCAAAACATGTAAACCACATTTATCGACTAATTTGATTGTTTTCTCGTCCAAATAATTATTCTAGTGATGTGATTCAAATAGAGCAGTTTTCTACGGTTTGAAAATATAGTAAGAAACTATGAATAAAAATTGACATGAAAATGTGAAAGTAAAATAGAAAAAATAAAGTTTATTGGCAGAGTTCTCTGTAAGCTGCGCTCTTGGGCAACCGAGCAATACTTTTCAAAGTTCCGCCCAAAAACAGGTCGAGCGCAAACTATTAAAACATTTTAAAGCCTTTAGCTTCAGTTTTCTCAAATTCGTAAATGATTTTGCGTATTATGATATGTATGTACTGTCAAACCACGTGGTTAATTTCGTCTTTAAATGAAGAAAATCAGAACAATTGAAAATTGGCAATTGTTGCGCAGCTCCGTAAACTAAGTGCCCGCAGAAATGTTCTTGTCGCCAAGCGATGGAAAATATTAGAGGGAACAGTAGTTGCTGGTATGGAAGTTTCGGTATTATAACTCTCTCTTTGCATTTAAAGCTCAGTGAGTAGCTGGTATTTTATATTAAAACTCCACCTCAAGTAAATGCCAAATTTCTGGGATGAATTTGAGTACATTGATATTCGGTCGATAGGGAAAATTAATTTAATTTGAGCTTTGGGTTCAAATAAGGGTCTATTTATAAAGTTCCACCTTTTGTGCAATGGTTGGGCTCTTAGTTTTGCCTCTAGACATTAGATTAGGGAGAATAAACGGAATTCCTGAGGTTCAAGGAAATGTATCAGTATCTTCTGGAGAAACGAAAGGAAGCTCTATCGGTGTTTTCCAGCCAGCTGAACCCAAAACGTAAATCTTTCTAGTTAATAAAGTTTCCACATCAGATTTTGGTGGGGAAGGCGGGAACCTAGTGCCGCAAAGAAAATTGGCAATCCGAGTTGCTGCTCTCAAAAGGTCTCAAAATTTCATTTTAAAATACTTGAATATTTTTCTCTTTATAAGTAAACCTATAATATCATATATTAGTGGAGCCATAGTATGACATGATGTGTCCTTAGGATTCTTACATTTCGAGCAGATAAAATAACTTCACCCATTTCGGGTAATCACCGCGTGAGTTTTTCTAAACGCGGCAAGTTTTTTCTGGCGTTCCAGCAGGCATCTTCTGGCCATAGTGTGCTAATATCATCCAACTCTATTTAAATTTTTTTACTTTACTTATCAAATTTCTTAACATTAAAGATGGGTCAAATCAATGGTTATTACGGTTTTGGATAAATGGCTGATATATTAGGGGATATGATGAATTCCATTCTGTAAACTGTATAAAGAGATTTCTTTATTTCATTCCTGCTACAAAACTGTTTCATAAAAAGAATGTATTACTTGTGACTTCTCTGTAGAATAGTTATGATTTGAAAATTATACGTGCTATTTTATTCTAAGCTATGCTAAAACGTTGCACTTAGTAGAGACAAGAAGTAGCAACGTAAGCTATTTCGTATATTTTATTAAGTGTCATTTACAATGGAATTTATTATTACATTTATTTTTATATTTTGTTGTAAAATTATTACTTTATTATGTTACTTCTATTGACCTTATTCAATTGACTTTTCAAGGATATTTTCTCAATTTAATTTACTTGTATCTGTATTTTATTGTATTGCCTCGTATTGGATCCTGTTTAGAGATGTCACTATCGGAAGAATTTTGCGGGTTTTTTATACCCTCCGTCCAATTCGATCATTCTCTACTTTATCCTAAGGTTCACCCACATCCAAACACTTGTATAATCCCTACTCAATCTCTCTTTACATTTGCTTTTCTAGATTTCTTTTAAGATTCCTCAGCTATGATAAGGGGTTATATCAGTGGTAGCCAAAGTATGGCCCACTGATCAAATCTGGCCCACGAAGGTTCTGTAGCCTTGATCATTAATGATTATTAAACGATAATAATCCACATGTAGCCCGTGATACTTAATTACCCTTCGCTTATTTCAAGCCAAGGTAGAAGGTTAACGGAGTCCATTAAAGAGGGACTTGTCGAAAATTCTATTATGAAATACACGTACTCAACTTTGGTTCGTCCGCTCCCGAATAATATGCTATTTCACCTGTCAAGCAAAAAGTTTAGACATCATCGGGTTCAATGGAAAAGAGTACTTCTTAATCTCCACAAATTGGAAAATCTGTTTATTTGTTCTCTCCTTCACAGATAACAATGCCATCAAAGGCAGTAAATACGATGAAAAGTACACTTTATAGCAATAATTTTCTCGGTTCGTGTCAGCGCCTTCCTTTATGGAGGCAGAGAACTCCCTTTGCCGAAGCAGAGGAAATCCTTATAACAGAATCGTTGTTAAGATCGGGGCTTTGTTAGTCGCATAATCCCCCCGACGTGTCATTCTTCTCCACCCGTTCTTACTCCTAATTATCCTCCTCGATTCCGGTACGGTGCCGGAGGCCAGAGCACTCCCTCCTCTGAAAGAAAGGAGGAAAGCGGAGGGGTCGAAAAAGGTTTGTATTGCGTGGAATGAGGGCGTGAGGAAGGGAAGTAATTGGACGATGCACAGTGTCTGACGTCGCCTTACTTCCGAAGATAATGAGGAGGCAGAGGGACCAGATCGCAGAGAGAGAAGTCGGATATCAAAGATTTTTCCAGAGGAGAATCTTAGGGAGGAAGTTCTCAAACTGAGAGATCGGAATTTTTTCCTCTCTTGCTCTCCCTTCTAGACGATGAAAGGGCGTGTGTGGGATAAAATTGAGAGGTTGCACTGTGAGATGGCCTCATAAAGGTGGGAAAATGAAAAGCGATAAAAAGAACTCTTCCCCTCTTTTTTACAGCGTGTCTGACACTTTCAAAGTCAATGAAGAGAAGAATGCCGTCCGGGCGAAATTGCAACGGCTTGTTAGCTTTTCGATAGTTCTAAGAGAAGTAAGTGCGGTTCCTTGAGTCAGCGACTCTTCTAGGACTTTTCTGCGTCTCTTGTTGAATCGGCTGCGCTGAGATATTTTTGTGTGTACTCATGGCAGACGTTGCGCGCATTGCTCAGCATTCGTCCCCAGAGAATGTTTGCTTCCCTCGCGTCCAATTAACGAACACATTTGCTTTGACAATTCATTCCTTTTTGCAAGGTCCTTACCACTTCCGGTTTCCAGAATCCACATGAAACTCGCAGACCCTTACATACGAAGGTTGTAATAGATCCCTCCGGAAGCCATTACATATATTACAGCTGTCTAAGGTTGACGCTATTTGTGTAAAAATTGAGGTATTTTTTTAATTTCCAATTTACAGATTAGGATTATTTTAAGAAATCTTGACAACACAACCTAGGATTTCACAACCTGGACGGGCCTAAACACATACTGCTGAAAGCCAGTTAGTTTCCTCAACGGCTCACTAACGACAGAAACTAAAGACTAAATAAAAATGACCTATTACATTTTTTTAAATGCTCTATCTTATTTAAGGAACCTTTCTTTATGGGAAAATTACTCCAAAAAACAATGATCAAAAATTATCGAGTGAAAATATTGATGAAATCTTTAATGAAATTAAACAAATAACCACCTACAAAATTGTATTAAAATAATATTTTTGTGTTATAACTGACGTTAAAGATCCTCGTTTCTAATATTCTTAAAGCAACATTTTACGTTTGTACGTCGTTGTTACGTCGATATCATCATAGTCTACCTGATAGCCTAGTTTCTTCCTTTCTTTTAGTAAACATCTTTCGGTTCCATTTCCTGGATATGAATTTCCGGAAATTCATATCATCAACCCGCTGTGATAAGCACAGGCCAAAATATAAGGACATATGGTCCATCACGAGTACACAGGTATGAGCACGGATATATTCAGAGGTTTAAATAAGACTTCATCTCCTTTAGATGATTGTAATATGTACCGTTTTCTAATTGACAGATTATAAAGTAAATATTATGGGAGGAGTATTTATGTCTTTTGTGGTGTGACGTCAATGAGGGAGAACAAAACATAAGAAGGCATTGGGTCCTGGTCATTTTTTTATCATGCGCTGGCGATTAGTGTGTATGAAAAGGCTTTCGTATGCATCGAGTTTTGAGGTCTTCTGTACTGATTTTAAATACTCCTCCTCCCCACCATATTCAGTTATTCTTCTCTCCCGAAGATGGCAACATAATTGCCGAAATACGTATAAAGATCAAAACTTTTAAAGCGCGACCATGGAGAACCCTAACTCCTGCTGGCTGGAATTTCTCAACGGTTAGTCTGCCCGCAAACAACGGCTTTTTGGAGCCTTTCTCGAACTCTAATGTCTTATCACGTCCGTGCTCCTTTTCCTTATTGATTTTATAACGTTTAAATCTATGATATAGTTTTCTCCGTACCAGTTAACGTCCTTTTCGTAAGCAATCATTAACGATGGAATGGTCCTTCATCGGTATGCCGGTAGATCACAATAAATTAGGAAGATCCACTTCTGATGATACCTTTATTTGTCAAAGAATTATCAAAAGGAATACGCATTATGTAGTAATAAACACTCAGCCTAGACGCATTCTGATTATCGTGCGTCTTACAATCTTATTATAATTTTTTTCTCCCCACGAGACTTCCAAAACTTGGTTATGTCTCAGATTCGGGAATATGCGGTATTCTTAAATCGGAAACTCGTATCGATTCTTCGTTACGAATAATTTAAGTTTAATTGAGATTTGCATTATCAGTCTCTGTAATCATATAGCCTCTGTTTCATCTCTCTGTAGACTGTTTGAGAAAGTTAAGACGCCTCCAACGTTCTGTACCCTAAATATCACGGAATAAGCCCATTTCAGGCCAGGAAGTCATAATCATTCGTTTTGATTAGAATCCATTTAGGACAGAGGGTAAAAACTCAACGGTGACAGGCAAGATGAAGAATAGAGGTGGCAGAAGGGTGTAGGAGAAGTCTAAATGGGAGGAGACCAAGGAGAGGATAAATACGGAAACATAAAAAGGGAATTTAAAAATGGTTTGAGAAGAATATGGCTGACAGCGGAGGTTGATGCGAAGGAAAGGAGGGAAAAAGAAATATGGGAAGTGGAGAGGAGGGGACGGAGCCGCAAGGTACCCCAAAAGGCGGAGCCAAATTGGCTTCTATTTGGCTTCTCTCCATTCTCTCTCCTCCACCACTTCCTTATCCACCCTCCTGCGAGCTCACATAATTTTTATCAACCTCTTTTTCACTCCCAGAATCCCGTTCACTCTACTGAGGAAAATAATACACTCCACTACATCTATCATCTTCAAAGAGAAAGAGCGTTGCTGTGAAGTAGCAGCAATTGCCTTGCCAACGGCTGTGCCTTGACTGAATTACTCAAAACAAGACTTTCAGATTGAGATCATAGGTAATTTAACGGGTCGTTTGCTCTTGAATAAGGCATTATTAAAAATGGAGTAATGTATAGGAGATGTAATCGGTCTGTGCACTATTTACCTCGGAGGCTGGTCTGAGCCTCAAACCTTTTGCTATCGATAGCCGTAGAGAGAGAAGCATGCTTATAAGATAAGATGAGGGATGATGTAGTTTACCCTAGAAGAAAAGGGGTGAGAAAAAAGGCTTACGATACCGGGACTCGAACCAGATCCTTCAAAAGTCGGGCGGCTGCTTGCTTTTTTAGAGCAGAGCTATCTTGCAGAGCAGTTTGTTTTTAGGGACCATTGCGGCCGAGCGAGTAGGATATCGTCCGCACCATGGCATCGTCAACGCTCATGGTCCTCATAGAGGCATCCAGAATTCAAAGCGGCATATAACAGTACCCTATTAAGGATAACAAACAAGTAAAGGTACCTTTCCTTATCTGGTATCCTTTGCTTCCTTCAATGGAATATCTGCGTGCTGTTAGAGGAAATATTCATGTAAGGGGATGATAATCTGATGAATGACCATTTTGATAACATTCAGTAAGGAGCGATCAAAAATGAATGCCATTATCCGTCACATTTCATACCTCAGTAGATATCATCCTATTGCAGACATGAACAAGACCGAGGCAAAAAGAAATTAAAGATAAATGTTTCTTTTGTTCTGTACCTAAGGAAAATGAAAGTTATTGCATTTATCAAGGTATGGTAGCAAAATCATAGACTATTGATATTTAATATAGTGTACTGTAATCATACAGCTTTTCCATACACGTGTAGAGCATAGTTATCTTAGAAAACCATAAAATCGAGTCATAAAATTTATCGCATTTCTTTCTTATATTTTCATTTTTAATGCAATAGATATGCGGATGGTTTATCCTCCGTTCAATCCTAGACTACGTTCCAGTCTTTCTGGCCAATACAGCAGGAGAAAACGGTGCTTAGAATCTTCAAATTTAGCTATAATTTGAAATGCTATTCTGCCTATAATGGAATTGAAAATAAAGGCGACCTGGCATTTGGATATTTTCGCTGAGGAAAGAATTATAGGTATGTACATAGAATTTGATTCCTTCGTAAGCCGTCATCACTAGAAAAACTGTAACGCGCTATAGAGTATTCAATACAAAGAAAAAATTATGTTTTGTTCCAAACTATGAAATATCCCAAAACTCCTCTTTTTTGCATAGTTTTAGCATCTCCTTCGCATCTTATCCGTACTTCTCTACCAAAGGTATAATCTTTTCAATACTTAAAGTCTTAAATTTTCGAAAATAAGGCCTGCTCCCGTTAGAATTTATCGAAACTTCGTATCCCGAATCACATTTGATCTTATTGGCTTAAATCAACCAGATGACAAAGTACATGTCATTTTGCGAACTGATTTAAAGCATACGTTAATCACAACTTTTAGGTAACATTACCCAAGCAGCAAACGGTATTTTCAAGCAGTAAACCTTATTAAAATTGCAAATATTCCTCAGAAATGCATTAGTTTAAGGAAAAAAAGAGAACAGTTCTCTTTGTCCCCTAAAGATGGTAACTTAGTTGCCGAAATTCCTATTGAGAATAATAACCTGCAATCTGCAGCCAATGAAATATCTCAAAAATCCACGGAGCCACGTGGAATGCTCTCCAACTGGTTGGAATTTCGTAAGGGTTAATTCGCATGCAAACTACTGCTTTTTGGAGCTTTCCGTAAAATGTAATCTATTAACAAAGCCTTGTTCCTTTTCTTATAGATACCCTGGAAAGTGGGTCAATAGACTAAATTTAGTATTTACAATATTGCTATTATTAGATCTTATCCATATAAATCGTGTAAACGATGATTGTTTTGGTTTTGAAATCGGTACTTTTTCAGGTCTGCCCCCTAATCTTATGCAGCCGGTGATACATGATGCCTACTTTCTGTAAAGCTCCGCTAGAGGCGCTGTAGCTGAGGATACTGAAACGCTCAAAGACATTATTATATCATGATTTCTACCTTCCTTACTCCGCTCATTTCTCGAAATTATAAATCATAATGCTAGTGAGCAAAAGTAGGTATGAATTTACTGTGTGCCAATCAACAAATAAACTATAAACATATTTCGTAAGAACTATATCGAAGATTTTTTCCATTTATCTCAGTATTTATAAAATTAACTTCAAAACAAATAATATAATAAAATGTAATTATTTATTATATACAAAGAATTTATAATAGAGGGTTAATAGAAAATAAAATTACCTTAATTTCCACAAAAATAATAACTAAGATTTTCACAAAAAAGTTCACAATAGTTTCACAAAAGTACAAATACTTCTTTAGTATGATCATAAATGTCTGTATGAAGTTATATCACATATGTGTTTTCTGATGGTAGAAAGATTGAAAAGTATTGAACCAACAGATTTGTTTCATGCAGGTTTACGTCCGATATTACGTCCGATAGAAACCCAACACTAGGATTTGCGGTTTTTCTTCTAACACTAGGATCTCATTGGCTTATTCCGATTCATTCTCATTTCAGCTGCCGATATGTTTTGGATTCTTCCATTCGTCTCTCTCAGGCCAATCTTTCCATTGGTAATCCACTCCGGATTCCTTTTTATCAGACTCATCCCCAAAATGCTAGAATGTCGCTACTCTTTATGGCCCCTAACTCTTCCAAATGTCTTCTTTTATTTGATCCAACTCCTCCTCCTCCCCTTACATCTCCCTTCCTCTATCTTCCACTCCCCTCCCTTTCCTTTCATCCTTCCCGGATCTTACGTCACTTCCTTTTATCCCATGTTCTTCCCTCTCCTCCCGTCATTTTTCTAGCCGTCTTTCCCCTTCTATTCTTTCGGAGATCGAACCCATCTCATTCATGTGTACATTTTTTCTAACGCCTCCTCTCCGAATTTTATTTCTCTACTTAATCCCCCCCACTGCTCCATTTCTGCGCTTTTGCATTTCATGTTCTCAGGTGACGCATATTTCACGTTCGAATTCCTCCTAAGAGAGATTTCCTTCGTTCCTCACGACGTTTCCCGGTAGTGCTCCGTAATAGTCCGCTTACATTCGACACTTATAGTCGCAGTCTGAGAGGAAACAAGTGGCTTTTCTCAGGAAGAGCTTCTTTTTCTCCAGAAACAGACCAATTCTTCTATTTTAGCCTTACATTACTTTAGATTTTTAAATTACCCATCTCTTATGTGAGCGGGTTTAACGTTCTTCTAGATGAATTCTTATACTAACCAGACATTTTTCGTTTTCATAGAACTATGACGCCATAATAGTCGAAACTGATATCATTTAAAATATGCCTTTTCATAATTCTTGGCATGAAACCAATCATCAATCCAAATCAAAACGGAACACGGCTGTGGATACAACGGCTATTTGGAAAATGTTCGAACTCTAATATCAATTATCTACTTAATAACGTAAACTACACTTTAAAACTTTATTAAATCATCTCATATTGAGAATGTTTACTCAGGATCATTTGAAAATCTAAGTTTGTACAATATTATACTAGCCGTTCCTAAGTTTGTACAATATTATACTAGCCGTTCCTATTCTAACTTTTAATATTGATTACTTGGTAGTTTTATAAATAAATCATTAAGACTTCATCGCATATCGTTTTCCCCTAATTGGTTATGCATTGGGCAAGATTTATTCCAAAAATTAAATCGTATTCGGAGAAATTAGAGAAACAAAGAAGAAGCATATGTGCTCAAAAATAATATTATAGCTTAAAATGTAGGTAATGTAGTTAACTTAATGCTGTGCGTGCAATAAATCAAATAGTTTAATTACCTACTTCCACTTTATTTACCAAAAACCGTATTCTAACAATTTATATCATGCAACTACTACTCTTTTGATGATCAAAAATAGGCTGATTAACAACCAAAAGCGATATTTCCCTTAGTATGATGTATGTAATATATTTAAATAATTCCGTATAGCTGTCACAAAGGCTTGTAAATAAGGTGTCGATTTTATCTAACGAACAAATATATCCCGTGAAGTCAACATTTCTATTTTCAGTATATTTAAGAAATTTGATTCCTACTTTTATCCATGAAAATGCAAGGCGAATCCATTGTTTATTTTTCTGTCTTTTTCGGAAATCTCTAAAAAAATTCACGAAATCAGAAAAGCATGGGTAAATGGCTTAACTCATCCTCAAAGCCGTCGAGGGCATTGCACAATAAGCCAATAAAGAGTTCTTTTTCCTCTTCCTGTAATCCTTTTGCTCTGAGAATTTAAATCTAACTCGAAGGGAGGAGGGAGATCTATTTAAATGGAGTAGGATATTGAAATTGCTTTGAAATCCTTTTCTTTTTGGGAATCGGTACGAATTAAGAGTCGCATATATAAGATAAGGAAAAGAATTCCTCCGAAGGAGCAGATGATTCCTCGTTTTTTTCTCCAATGCTCTTACATTCCTGAAAACTTTTGCAGTGTTCCATTCTCGTGCATTTCAAGTTTCATACTTTTGAAGCTACGTATTTATTGGCTTTGTCGGAAAATTCTGCCTTTTTCGGTGTTTAACTGAACTCTAAGTAAAGGATAAGAGACTTGTATAAAATGTATCCAGATTTTTCGGATGACATTCATTGAATATCATCTCTCTTTTCTGTTAGTGGAGGAAAGGTATGTTTGAAATAACCTTGTTACTATCACATCCTCTAACAAAATTTCCTTTACTTCGGATAGATTTTCTGTATCAGCTACCATGGTTTGCAACTATCTGTTCATAATTGAATGAGGCAAACACGTATTGCGTATGTTTAATTAATGTCAATTTAGTGTATTTGTCGCTGTTATTGATTTGTTGAAACTCTGTTCTCCAACGACCAATTAGTCGTTCATTTTAACCACATAGCATTTATATCAAAAGATCCGTTGTAAATATTTGTAAGAGATAAGTCTATAACAACATTTAATTTAAAACTTGTAATGAAATTTCTTTCTGAGAGGTATACGTAACCATTAAACTTGAAGATCCAACGGTGAGATTTTTACAGCCAAAAAAGGTTGACAGTAAGGTACCGTCGCGACGGTTCTATTTTCTTTAGTTAATGATCAGCACATTTATTAAATTGTGCCACGCAGATTGCTCAATAATACAATGAAATTTAAGATGAATGTGAACTTTTGGCTAATCACTCAAGTATGTTATCGACGTTTATTTTATAAACCGAAGACGTTTTTCGGAAATCCTACTCTTTTAGCTTATGAGAAACAAACTAATATAGGTCTTAAAATGTCTTAAAGTAATGTCGCATAGATTACTTAAGCATCAAAGCTTGCAAAAGATAATTAAGTGAACAAAATAATCTCAATTTCACATGTGTATTCAAGTCGAGTTTAACAACTTGTAGAATAGTCTAAACATTATTTTTACGACAGATAGCGATTTATCAGTCTCTTTAACACTAAGAAAAATGGATCTTTATAACACTGACCTCATAGCAAGGAACTTGCAAGATCTAAGTTTTACCCATGTCGAAAAACTCATGCACTGGTGTTTATGGTGGGGATAACGAATGAGGTTTTAGGCGCTGATTCGACACGTAATTATCCCTCCAATAAAGTTATTATTCTTAAGAATAGCTTATTTTGTTATGGTTACATTTCAAATTCTGTGTTCGTTTACACTAGTTAAGCATCTGATTTCTATTTTCTTTATTTGCTCTCTCGATTCTTCCTATCCTTTTCACTTCACCCATATCACGATATTTTTCTTCCCTCTTCTTCTGTAGACCTACTCCTCGATATTCTAAGATTTCTTCTTTGACCTCGGATTCTCTTGAAAACTGTTTTTCCACATAAGAAGCCTTTTCTTCCCCTACTTCCGCTGTTTTCAGCCATTTCCCCGGCTTATTTCTTGGCCTTGTGCCTTTTCCTCCTTATTTGCTTTCACTCCTCAAACTTTAGAACTCCTTTTTTTGCTTCGCTTCAATCTTATATTCTGTCACCTATAGCTTATACTGGCGTGTCGATATTCTCTTCTTCATATTTGCCAGATAAAGTTTTGCTTCAATTCCTATCCATCTACTGTCTACTCTCTTTCTCTAATATTTAGTTCTACGCAGTTTGAACACTTCTTGTTACTCAACACAGATTTTCTCACCTCCTCGTCACTGCCTACCTCCATACACTGCACAAGGATAACCACTGCTACTGAATTTTGATGCTTCCTGATTTATTCACCCCACACTTTTCATAAAGTTGTTTATCATAGAGTTATATATCATATCATAAATATATCCCCACTACAGATTTATATAGCTTTTGATAAGTAAGATAAGATAAGTATGTCAAGTTAAAACGATAAATATGTTATCATCTATAACGATGACCAAGTAAAATTTGATATAAATATTATATATTTATTTTTCCGGTGCCCTCACATACGTTGTACAGGTACAGTAGAGGCGTGAACAGTAGCAATGGACGAACACTTAAAACCGTTTCCAAACCAGTAAAATCCGGTTAGCCGGGACTCGAACCCGGGAACTTGTAGGGAAGGAGAATGTTTTAAAAAGTTTTATTTTGTTACCCTCATTGTGGTCTTTCAGAACTTTTTGACGGAAATTTAAGAATCCGTGAAATGGGTAATTATTGATATACTCTCTTTAAAATAACTTTTCATGGTAAATGATAAAACGAACTTTTCACCTCAGAAATCAGCGTTTCACAGCTTTTGTAATTATCTGCAAACCATAAACGAAACATCATAGTATTTTATAATAAAACGTTTGTATAATCACACTTAATTTGTATTCAGTTGCCTATGAAAATGAAATAATGTTGTGTGNGAATATTCTCAAAAGTCTTAATATTTCACTTCGCATTCTCATCAAAACGTTGCCTGATTCCCCACTTTCTGATCCCTTTATGACGTTTGCTCCCTCTTACGCCTTTCTTCTCTTTTGGTATGCTCATTTCCGACTGGAGGTTCCAAAGAGAACTTTCTCATTTTTCTCGCGTCTCTTTTGAGTGACAGAGGTTATTTTCGAATCTCCTAAATTGGAAACCTCTTTAACTCTCTCGGTAGATTTTATTTCCTCTTCCTTCGAAGAATTATATTTTCCCCTACTTGGAAATGTTTCCTTTGGTTTTCCGAGATAATCTATGAATGACCTTGAATCTTCATCCAATCAGCGGGTCCATAAATAAACAAGATAATACACTTAGTAAAGAGACGATCGAGTTCCGAAATTTATACCATTGTATCACTAAAATATTTTCATAAAAATTCTGGATTTTTTCATTTTAACATTTTAAGCAATTCAACATTTTTTTAGTGTATTCCAATGTAATCGTTTGAAATTTAAATTTTTAAAATTTCTCTTATGCAAGGAAAAGTTTCTGCGTGACTGCATTTTTTATTCTTCGATTGTTAATCCTTGATGGATTTAGAGTCATTATGAAAGGGTTAATTTAAATTAATTCACAGCTTTATTCTTCTAATTAAATACCCATTACTGGATTTTCAGCTATAGAAATAAACCACTGAATCATTAGTGGAAGTCACTTCATGGCAGTGGCTAATAATGATGCCCATCATACACGGATGTTTACTCAGTATTTTTAATTTTCCCAAAAATTATAATTTTTAACTTTTGTGTTTTTGTTTCATTCGTCGGCGTTAAATCTCAATTCTTATCTCAAAAATTTCCCCAAATAGTTTTAACTTTCTCCTGACGTTAAGTTCCGCTACAAAAGGTAATGTCGAAGACATTTAGAACTCCAAACTTTTCCTTAATCATTGAGAACTTTACTAGCCCTTTAACAATATAAGAACCGATTTGTTGCCAAATTAGTTTACGCCTTGATTAAAACTTCAAATTCATCTCATTACTTTCTGAGCCCCGTAAAGATTTCCTCTGACGGGAGGACCAGGAAACGCTTTCCTAGAACCCAGCGTTCTGATACGAGCCATTGTTCCATTCCCAGCCGTTATCTCTCTTGCCATCCATCTCATCCATCTTGTCTCCACCCTTAATCGTTTTCTTAATTCTATCCACAATTCTTCCAGCCTCAAAACCCTCCCTCTTCTTCCACTCGCTCCATTTCATTATTACGTCTCCCTTTCTTTCTCTCCGAGGTGAGACTCTCCTCAGAGCCTCATCCTTCTTCTCCTAACTCCTCTTTTCTCTTCCTCTCTCTATCCTTCGCCTCTTCTCCTTCTTCCTTTGCACTACTCCTTGTATTCCTTTCTTTCGTTGAGCACTTTACCAAAGTTCTAAGTCTCCTTCGCTTTTGAGAGCTCGTATAAAACCAGCAACATGCATTGGATTAGACATGGGGGAGGTGGGCTATTGCAGACTTTAATAAAGCTTCCTTAAAGTAAATTCGTTTGTATGTTATTTCATCAGCCTAGACTAGTTAGATCTACAATTACTAGCATTAAGTATCAAAGGTTACGGAGATGGAATGAGGCGAATAAGCAACATGAGGAGCAAGGTGGTTTGCCCACAGTTTCCTCACTGAGCCATAAGTGGATATGAGAATTTTTCTGTATCCTGTAACAAATGAAAGTATTCCATTTATCAAGATATAATCGTAGGAGTGTAGAAATATGGTCTGTTATTTCTAGGCACGTTGTCTAATCTTCTTCTATGTTTCGTCTTTCAACTGTTTAAAAATTGTCCCTCGATATTTTGGATAGAGTAATAGTGGATTTTTACACCATTAAAACCAATTTCTTTGTCTTTTTCAACCGTGTTCAGTTCCTCGGAAATCACACGTTTTTATTTGCTGACGACACGGTTTCACAAGTAACTGATAGCTTGTATTTCACCTAAAATGTAATTCAGTTGATAATGGGTTAATCCATCCACTGTAAGGGGAGGACAACTATTTTTTCTAAATTCGTCACTGAAATATTCCATCATTACCCCACTCAAAAAATCTCGTAAGATGTGATTTTGAGCTACGGTAGAGAGAACCAAATAGTACCGCTTTAGAATATATTTAGTCAAGAAATATTCTGAAATTGGATCTTTCTTTCTTTCTTTCTTAAAATGTATCCTCACGTATAATAATTAGACCAAAGTTAAATCTCACGTTCAATTAAAATACAATCCGCAGTCGAATTCGATAAAAGTAAGTTTTACCAAAAGTTACGGGTTCTTTTTTGTGATCGCGTAGCTGCCTCGCTCAAGAACGTATTAAAAAATTTTGCCGTCTTCAGGAAACATTAGCTACAGCTTAAACAGAAGAAAAGGTTAAAGCGCAAAGACAAGTAATAAAATTAGATGTTATAAACTAACGATTGCCGATGAGTCGGACGAACTCACGCGCCCAATACCTACAAAGTCTCCCAAACGGCATGGAGAAATGTTCTGGTGGAATAGCTCAATGGATAGAGCAACCGACCGGCAATTGGGAGACCAGGGTTCGAGTCCCAGTTCCGTCAGTCTTTTTTCATGTCCGTTTCTCCTTGGGTATTTGTCAGTCATTCTCTCCGAGGATATTCAAAGTAAAATAACCAGATATACGAAAAAAGCAATATTTCCGGTCTACTCATGATTTTCAGATGTTAGTGAAAATGTTACCCAGCCATTATTTTATACATCTTACTCAGAAGTGAAAAAATAGGAAATGTTTTTTCCCTCGTTCCCTTCTTTCTAATCCATCACTCCTATACTTAAGATATTGTTTCCTCCATATCGCATAGTCATTCTTACTTTCATATCAATCCTCCTGCTCCAAAATGGGCTTCGACCATATTTCCTCCTCTTCGAAGGCATCCCCGCACCAGATATGATGCGTTTCATGTGTGATTGGATAAGGAAAGCCAGTCATGGTTTCTCGTCATTGAGATACTCGAATATTCTCAAAAGTCTTAATATTTCACTTCGCATTCTCATCAAAACGTTGCCTGATTCCCCACTTTCTGATCCCTTTATGACGTTTGCTCCCTCTTACGCCTTTCTTCTCTTTTGGTATGCTCATTTCCGACTGGAGGTTCCAAAGAGAACTTTCTCATTTTTCTCGCGTCTCTTTTGAGTGACAGAGGTTATTTTCGAATCTCCTAAATTGGAAACCTCTTTAACTCTCTCGGTAGATTTTATTTCCTCTTCCTTCGAAGAATTATATTTTCCCCTACTTGGAAATGTTTCCTTTGGTTTTGCGAGATAATCTATGAATGACCTTGAATCTTCATCCAATCAGCGGGTCCATAAATAAACAAGATAATACACTTAGTAAAGAGACGATCGAGTTCCGAAATTTATACCATTGTATCACTAAAATATTTTCATAAAAATTCTGGATTTTTTCATTTTAACATTTTAAGCAATTCAACATTTTTTTAGTGTATTCCAATGTAATCGTTTGAAATTTAAATTTTTAAAATTTCTCTTATGCAAGGAAAAGTTTCTGCGTGACTGCATTTTTTATTCTTCGATAAAAAAAACTTTATAGCGCAATTCTCTGTTTTTAACTATTTATAAAATAAAAATATCCTGTAAAAATAAAGAAAGCTAATTATGCGGAAATTAAATCTTTTCATCTCCCTTTCTATAAATTGTACATTACATTGTATATCCTAGCAAAATTTTATGGGGAAAACATACCTAACCCAGACTTACTTGTTCACTAAAGTAAATACACTACAGGAGCAAAATATTTTCTTTAATGGCGAATACAATTCTCTTTCTTTGAGCCTGTAATAATAATTTTCTAATAAGTCCTATTATCATTCAGCATCTATTGAAGAATGAGTGTGAAAATAGCAAATTTCATTACTATTGTATTAAGATTTATTTTCGAATTTTGGTACAATGCGTAAGAAGTAGAAACGTAAACTAAATCCAGCGAAGACTTCCAATACCTGTGCAAGAAATACAAAAGATCCAGGTTCGTTTTCTATCGGCTCATAATACGAGTAAGCTGTTTCTTTATTAATTGGACCACGCTAATGAGCTCAAATTACTTTCTCTCATTCTCATTTGTTACGGTAGGTAGAATTGAGCGATCCGAATTTTCCTTCGGTTTATTTGTTTTTCGAATTGGTTTTTTTATGTACCATTCGATGATAGAATACTTAAATATCGACAGATCACTACTTAACCTGGTCTAATGTTTCTCACAATTGCTCTTCCTATGAAGAAATGCCCCACTACCCCTGCCGCTGACGAATTTTCGCCCTTATTAATTTGAATTAACATTAAAAAATCTTAATTTCGCTCGCAAAATCTTCTCGATATATAATTGAAGATTAAAATAATCGTAGCAATGCATCCATCGTCCAAACCTATGAGTTTTCACGAAGCGTTCGGAAAACTAGTTCAATTCCTCCGCAACACAAATCCCAGCGGCAAAGCGGGCTCCACCACAAAAGAACGAATTCGACGGCGAATCCTCTCAATTATTATCGCAGCGCGACCGCAAAAAAGCTCCTTTACGCAACAATGCTCGTTAAAATTATCAATTCCATTCTTTCTGACGCGAGAGTCGGAAGAGTTCCTTGATCGCGATTATGGTTCCAATTAAAACGAATGCGAGAGGTAAAAAAGCTCCGCTCCGTATGTCTCGATCACCGCTTCCCTACGCACACAAAGCCGGCCCTTTGCTTTTGTACTTCCCAACCCCTCGTAATCGCAACCCCCGCCTCCCCTTCACCCTGGGCTCCTTCCTCCGGAACAACCGATGAAGCCAATCCACAGTACGCCACCCCTTCCATTCCCCTTCCTCCCGCATAGCCCACAATAACCGCAAAGACTCCCTCCCTCTTTTCATTTCTGTTTTCTCTATTCTCCTCTTTCCTCTTTGGCTGTCCTTTTCCGTCGTTTCCGATCCTTCTCCCTCCCTCTTAACCCATTCTTCAGCACGACACAACCAAAACCAAGTCCCAACCGCGTACTCTTTTTCCTCAATCTTTCCTCTTATTCCATTTCTCTCCCTCGATCGCATTTGGTTCACTTGTACGGCAATCCATAGCCTGCCGAACGTCCAGAGATTTCTTCTTTTACGCATCCATCTCTTTCGTAGCCACTGGTCGGCTCATTCTTACCCGTCTGCCTTTTGCGCCAAGTTATCCCTTGCCTTCTTTTCCCTTCATCTCGCGCTCTCCATTGACTTCTTCTTACCGTAGGAGTTATGGGCAGATAGAATCATGGTATCAGAGAGAAATGGAAGTATTTGTTGGTTTTCGGCACTTCTAGTGGATTTAGCAAATTGCAAAAGTGTTTGAGGAAGTGATTATCTTGGTCAATACTGAGCACCATTTCCAACTCCCATCAACTAAGCTTGGGAATACTATAAATATATGCTTCATAACGATGTTCATGAATGCTCAGAAGAAAACAGCTTAAAATCAACACTATAATAAGACGAAATACAGTTAAGTTATAAACAAGAGTATATAAAAACAGGAGGTTTAAAAGTATGCAAAATAGATAAAGTGTGAGCCATGAAAGATATCACTAAAAAGTTATAGAAAGTCATTCAAAGGAAAATTCAAAATCCTAAAAAAACCAATATATGACACATTTTTATAGTATTACTTCTAAACATTTCCTCTAATATATTTATTGATTGAATTAGCTTTCGTATGTACCAATCCGATGCCAAAACATTAAAACTTCGACATCACACAACTTAAGTGTGTCCTGTTTCTCGCAAAATTTATCGATTATTATATACCTTAGGATACATACAAAAGTTAATTTACCAGTTTTAGGTTCGCGCTAATATCTGAATAATTTATTTGAATCTTTCAATACTATATCATATAAATTTGGGTATGAAAATCCTATTAGTTAGAACAAGTTCACTGAATGGCTGAAAAGTAGTTCTTTGGGAAGTGAAATAAAAATTTACAGAATTGTAGTTCTTTGGGAAGTGAAATAAAAATGTACAGAATTGATATATAAATCTGGGAGTTGCTTTCTGACTGTATGATGTTAAATCAAAAGAAAACTAAACTAGATTAATTAGTCTATGAAGATCTTATACTAGTTGTCATTGCCAATGACCTTCGGTGAAATGTTGCGAGGATAGGAAAAAGTCCGAAGTAACAGGTAACAGGTAATAATCTGGTAAGTCCGATATAACAGGTAATTCCTTAACTTTTTGCACCGACTTATTTTCTTTCCGTTCAGTATTCGCTTGAAATGGCCAATAGTGAAGGACAAGAGAAATAGTCAATATGTGTGATTTGTGCCTGACTAATGTAAATCACATAAATGATATCATCGTGTAATTTAACATAAGTGTTCATCTGAAGCGATAATAGTTGTAACCGAAACACGAACATCATAACTACTCCTCTAGCGTGAATCAACGTCTGCCTCCAATCCACGGATAGCATCATAAACATTTTCAAATCGGCGAAGGACTGGTTAATATATTTTCAGAAATTTTCCATTTTCATTATCTTTTTTATTCCCGTTTTTTCATATTCTGACTTAAATCCTAAGATCAGGAGACCTCCCTTGATTTCTCTTTTCTTTGTTCTCTCGCTCTTTTTCAATTCCCTTCTTTCAAAAATCCTCATTCTTTCCCTTCTTCTGATCAGCTTCTCTGGTTTCCTTTTCTCTCCCAACTTCTTATCTCCGTGCGCTTTATGCGAGTGTGCGTGTCTTTCCAATATTACGCTTCCATTGCTTTACTGCCCTTTCTTCCTTTTCCACTTAGGGAAACCCCTCAATCGACTCCCCCATCATTAATGACGCACCACTTCCCCTTCAGCGATCTTAGCCTTCCGTTTTTATGTATTTTTTACAGTTTGTTGTCATTGTGTTCTGTTTTTCTTCATCCGCGGCGAATGAAAGTAATATATTTCTGTTTACCGTGGAGTGTGTGGAAATTTTGTTGTTCATAGAATGTTTATTTCGAATAGATGACAATTTGAATCAAATCTGAGTTATAATATTGTATGCTTTGTCAATTATTGACAGACTGGCAGCAACCCCCCACGTTATGCGAGTCCCCCCTCGTATTTGTTCTTCAGTTACTAGATTATCTGTCTTGTATATGACATCCACCGGATGACTTACTTCATAACAGTGAGTTTTGAGAGAATGTAGTTGCAATCAATTATCCTGAATTCTTGAGTTCCGGTAAGGTCAATAATTAACACACTGTTATTTGTTACTGCCGAATATATTCATATATAATCTTGTATGCAAAATTACTCGGAGTGTACACGGGATTTTCCCAAATCCCGTGTCTTTCCTTAGTTAACTTTCCGCTATGAATAAATTACAGTGTTTACACACTAAGCTTGATATAAAGTGGTTATTTTTCAACCTGCTTTATCTCGATTTTTTCTGTATATCACTGTTATAATCTAGAAATCATAATAACATTTACTCAAAGAATCTTTTATTTAATTGACTATGCGAACCTTTCTTTGGTGTAGATTGATCTTACATTTTTAGTTGAAATTTTGTATTTAAAGCACGATTTGTGCAAGAGTACATTCGGTAGTAGTAAAATTTAATAACTTGTTTTTGAGGACCACAGATTTCTTCATGATAGGATTAAAAATGCTCATCGTCCATTTTTTGTACATAATTTTCGTTCAGATCACTTTAACGTCTTCTCAATTAAATGGTCATTGATAGTGAAATTATAGGTATAAATATGTTTCCCTTTCGTTATCCCTTCTAATCAACAAACACGATTTCCTTAAGCCGTTGTTCGCATATGATGAACTTCATCAACTCATTGTTTCACATTAATTATTTGAAACTAAACATTACTCGAAGTTGAATGTTTACATGAATGTTTACATGAATGTTTACATGAATGTTTACATGAAGGTTTACATGAATGTTTACATGAAGGTTTACATGAATGTTTACATGAATGTTTACATGAATGTTTACATGAATGTTAACATTCCAAGCTCTACACCATGATAATATCTACATTAATACCCTGTAAGCCACCCTTTAGCGTCTGGTCTAGGGAATAAAGACTCACTTACTTTTAGCTCACTGTTGTCGGGTATTGTTTGCGGAAAGAATTTCCTTAAAAAAACTTGTTCTCACATTTATTTCCCTTATTTTACACTCGTTGCCGGATCGGTCGATGTAGCAGGAGGGTCGCATTTTACCGATTAGGTACGTCTTCTGCAGACGTACGTTTTCTGAATTTATCAAGCAATCGCAGTCAAGCTTCTAATCTACTTTCTTTCAAGGATTCCCAACCTGCGTTTGAGGGAATTTTTGTAACGTTTGTTTTTTTATCGTAGCAAGTTTTCACAAATCCCATAGCCTTGCGCTGTACTTTCTCGAGTTTGCGGGTGCAGTTTTCCTTTCATACACTCTCCGCATATTCCAGATGAGGCTTGACATAGATGTAATAAATTAAACTAATATAAAGCTCTTTGTAACGAAACCATACTCGCTGAATTAAAATGTTTACGGAACCTTTAGGAAAATAGTTCGTCTCTTGATAATCTACTCATTTTATGTACGCTCCATGCGATTCATAAAAACTCACCTTTCTGGAAAACGTTCTCTCACAAAACGTCCCAAATTCTCTTTCACTTCCGTCCCAATTTTCCTTTTCTCATGGGGCTGAAAACTCCGTCGAACGGCACCCCTCGCAACGTGCGAGATATTGGAATAAAGACATCCCCCAATCGAAAGAGCACCATGACTTGTGCGTAATTGGCACCGAATGAACCTTCCCTTATAAAATACGCAAATTGATTCCGAATTCCTTGCTCCATTTCGTAGCCTCGCGCCACTGAAGCTCCGGCGAAGGAGTCTTCATGTTTCAATGTCGAGGACTAAGAACGCTCGCCGAGTGAGGGGAACGCACCTTTTAAAAAAGATTTATGTAAGTAGGTGCCGGAGGAAGGAATGTAACGTCGGCCGTTAACCTTGGAAGAGAGGGAAGTTTGGGCTCGAAGCGACGGAAATGTTGCCGTGGGGCTGCAGAATTGCGGCTTCTCCTAGAAATCGAGATTGGAGGGATTTTGAGGGTATTGCCTTCTTGGGCTGTTATGCGGGGTGAGGTTTGAGCGCTGATTAAAGCGAAGGGGAAGCTATGAGTAAGCGCCCACCTTTGAGGTCACAGTAGCAATTAGGAACATTCCGCCTCCTCCTTACGATTCGATATCCCGCGTCTTCAGAAACTGAGAGAAATATCAATTTCTAAGGTGCAGAAGAGGATGTTTTGGATTCTGTGTAAAGTAGGCCCCTTTCATGGTTGTCTGATACATTATAAGACCTTCAAACAGCTGAAGGATTTAGTAGTGTAAATTTATTGATTGATGTAACGTAATCGTTTATTGTCAACGTAAGCTATATGCCTCTCCCTACATTCAGTAACAGCGCCCTTTGCTTTGCATCCAGTTAACCGAACCCTCCTTTTCTATCACTTAGAAGGAGACCAGCTTACAAAGCAGTAAGATCGGGACAAGGCGCTCCTGGAGAGCCAAATGGGTAGCGCGTTAGCTGTCGGTGAAAGTGGTCCCGAGTTCGATTCCTGTTGGAGGTCGACATTTATTAGTTTTTACCCAACATTGTGATGAATATGAATTGGGTTTGAATTGAGAGGTAGCGAAGTCTGGTCCAGAAATGTCAAATACGGCGGCGTGAGAGTCGATACGCTGACCACGTGTCACCCTTTGTAAATGCCCCCTGGCTTGGCCATATCCCTCCAAGGGACGATGAGACAGGACTTAAATTTAAGAACGGGGCAAAATGACAGCATGTATGACTATATGACAGGGCTGTAAGCAACTAGAAGTCCACATGCTGGAAAATTAGTTCTGTTTGTATTTACAAAAATACATACGCAGAACGCATAGCCCCCACAAAAGATTCAAGAACTCATTTTTTTCACGAACGATACGCGAAAATAATCGATTAAGGAAATAGAGTCATGCACCCCCTGCCACACGCCGAAAGGCGGCTTGCAGGGTACAAACATAGACATAAACATAGACAAAAGTGCCGATAATGTTGGAGTAGTGAAATGCCTTGTAAAGTTACTCTTTGGATTCTACGAGTAAATACAACATAAAGTGGGACAGATGGCAGTAGCTCAAAGGCCACGATGCTGGCTTAACGTAATCATTATCTATAGAGATTGCTACGTTATTCCTACATTCCCTGCGGTGACTAACAGAAAATTGGACTTTCAGAATTGGAACGGCCTCCCCTCAATCGAGACGTCTAGTTACCCAAATCCTACAGTAAATTTTGTCGTAGTTATCACCTTCTTATTTCCCGTGCATCCTATCCTTTTCTACTTTCTTTAGTGATCCATTTTCTAAATATTTGACTCGGCCATTTCTTCTGTCATCCTGTGCAAATAACACCCCACTTTTGGGATGTTGTTTAACGTTCATAACTCCCCTTTTTCTTGAGCAACGGAGGTACTAACGAGATAATCTAAATGGCACCTTTGAAAGTGCGATCAAAGGTTACAGAGTGAATGCACCATCTACGGCCAAAGGGTGAAATAATAAATGAAAGGGTGAATTCCGCCATATACGAACCTGACATCATTTCAGAAACCTGATTCACATTAAAGCCAGCTCCAAAAATGTTGAGGAAGAAAAAGCGAAAATACTACAAATGAAAATCACTATGGTGATGGCTAGAACTAATATCACAGTTAATGCTAAAAGCGATACGAATATTCTGAACTTTTAAATAATTCGACGAGAAATAACGGCTATAAATAGCTGATACCAGTACGTCAAGCCAAAGAGATTATATATATANCCATATGAATTGGCCTTAATCAACCCAGACACCACTCTTAAACACAGAGTGTCTGGTTTCCTTCTGCCTCGCCTTTAGTATCCTATATGTATATATATCTATATATATCTATATATGCTTTATGCAGAAAATCAGAGTACGATAGTATGAAATAGTATTCCTTAAATAAGGATGGAAGCCTATGATGTATATATCCTAGTTAAAGAAGTCGTAAAACAATTAAAAGAGTAACTTTGAATGGATGTTTACCTTCAAATGATGCGGAAAATTAAGTACATTAAGCTCGGCAAATATTCATCAAAGGAAAGTCCGTAAAAGCTGTAGTTCATGCTCTACGGCAAAGTGGCAGTACAAATTGCTCAAAGGTTACTCGATAGGGTAGTAACGTCAGATAGACACATATGCGATAAAAATTTGTACCCGTAAGGCAAGTCTCCACTCAAGCAGATACATTTTTGAAACGACCTCAAAACCAGAACATTTTCGAAAAATTTCACATCGGTTTTATACAGAATAATGTTTTTGAAAATTTTCAGTCAGTCATCTCACTGCGGAGTACCACTTTTCGACCCTTTGGAAGTTGCCCTTATCGGAGTACATCCTGGCGAAAGTAAAATTTCCATTCACTTTCACTTTTTGACATTTCGACCCCAACGTCGAAGGGATTTTTATCTGCGGGGAGAACCTTTGATAACTTCTTTTTGTATTCTTTGACAAGTCCCCTATCATCTGCAGAAAGACAAGGAGAGAGAGAGAGAGAGAGAGAGAGAGAGAGAGAGAGAGAGAGGAAAGAGATCGTTAGAGTGAGGATCCTCTAGCCAGGAGCGTGTTGGAATTGAGGCAATCAATCAACCAATCAAATCTTCTCCGGATCCGTCCCTCTCTCCTCTTCGCATTCCTCGCTTCCGTCAACGAACACTTCAGAAGCGGCGGTGGTCACACTCGATAAACCCTTAGCCTTTGAGGATTTGCCGTAATGAGAAACTCCCCAGGGTTTTGATTTAATCTGAAACCATTTAAATGGCAAAGACGCCTTTATTAGCGCCGTCAGTGAGGAACCTGTCACTTCATATACTCCCTGCAGTTTCCTGTTTTCACCCCGGTGATGGGTTTCTTCGCGCTTCCTAACTTTTACCAGTATCAGAAGCTCATTACTGTATAAAATGCACACGAAAAATAAATTATGATACGACCAATGTTATTACTAGTACCAATCCACGCTTATCCAAGATGTTTTACATTTTTTTTATATTTCCGATTCTTAGAAAAACACAAGTTGTAAGAGGCGCTTAATTGCAGCGCAAATTACAAAAACCTACTAGCTTTCGAGTGGACTCATAATTTGATATCTCTTTGGTATCTATCTATATTTGGTATCATAAGTATCTCTCTGAACTTGTGTTTTCGTATCGTGAAGAATCACCAAGTGAAGGTTAATACATTTTAATTTATTTATTTTATCGTATTGATGCAAGTAACGTATTACCGATCCTTCCGTACATGAATAGTTATTCTTAAATCATTACCCATCAGACAATATTCGCAAAAATTATTAAAAATTGGGAATTTTACCGTATCAACCTAACAACTCAATTCAATTTTTCAAGGAGCGATCCATATTGACAATTGCGTGTAACTATTCTATAGATATAAGTAGCTAAATATTACGTTGTGTGTCACTCAAATCTTATTTATAAGTTTTACTTGGTGGAGTTCATTACTTTTGTCCTTAACGAGAATATATAATATGCTGAATTTTCTATATGTACTTATTTCTCTTCATCCCATGCTGCAATCCAATAGAAAAATAGAATGCATTAGTGATTACTTAACAGATGATTCGACCAATTTCTCTCAGCAACTAATTCGATGACTGTTTACGTTTGAATCAGAACGCAACTTCCTGCATTGGGGATAATATGTCAACCCCAAAACTGCGATGGTGCGGGTATCTTCCCCGCTGAGGACAAGGGCAAAGCGACTTTCTCTCGCCCAACCTCTCGATGCATCCGTGCCAGGTATTTATTTAATTCCACCCATGTAGCTAGGCCGACTTTATTTTTATTCTTTAAAGCTTTATATGTATACGCTGGACGATTACCAATGTAAGTAAAAGCGGTCAGGTAAGCATTGCTTCAAATTTTAATTTCAAGGAAGAACTCATCTCAGTATACCTAAATGCGTATTTTCTCGGATAATAATCCTTGGAATTGTTTTTTGCTTCTCGCTATTTGGATTGACGCTATAGTTTCTTCTCATTTTGTCGTAGTTGCAGTGTACATCATATGTAATTTGTTGCATACTCAGGAGTCTGAATCTTCTCATACCTTTTAGCCCTGAATGTATCCTTCCATTAAAATGTCAACAGTGCCATCAGGGTGCATTTTATATGCAACGAGTTTGCCTTTACGCTAAAAATACATTGCAAATGTGTCTATTATAAAGATAACTCCATTGATTACCCCTACTGATATTTTGAATAGATTCCTCTACATCCCTAACAAAACTCATTATCGAATCTCTTCTAGTATTGGTTGTCCAAATGTAGAGCATTATTATCCACTAAAATTTTTTTGGGGCCTCTTTCTGTCTGTAAAATTACTATCCTTTCGATTTCCACTTATATTTACTTTGAAACGCCACCAACCTCTTTTGACTGAAAACAACTTACCTTGCAATGACTGCTTAAGGTCAAATCCAATTGCTTCCGGGTAAAGGATAGTAAAAAATATCATATCATTAAAACATTTCAAGAACTTTTTAACGTAAATCTGCATTTGGAATGCACCTTACTGTCTCATAAGTATGTAAAGAATGCTCGCAAAAATGCGAACTTGTTCCAGTACCTTTAGTGCCGAAAAATTATCTAAATTCCTAGTGGTTACAGTACAATGAATTGCTCCTATCATCGGTCCACGTCACATTTCATACGGCGGACAACAATAGCTTTATAGCCCCTGAAATATTCTCCTCTCCATTTATTTAAGTGCTCGCCGTGATTCGGATTTTTTTACCCGCGCCATTCCGGTGGAAGGGTCCCCGTAAAAAAAGATGATTCGGATTCATCGTCATTGGCCAAGCAGGGGTCGGCAGACGAGTGTAAATTGCCTACCCTTCTCAGCTCTTTTGACGTCATTGGGCTCGCCGCAGGTGACACACAAATGCGTGCGCATCGCTACCTTCAACTGCCTCCGAAACCCTGTCGCACAAAATACTGCGGAAAAACAATGTGTTGGGTCGCTGCGAGGGACGTAGCCCTTCGATATCATCTCTTTCCTTTCTCCGCGGCGAAGGTCGACGGATAAGTCGGACATGCAGCGAATAACGGTGTCTCGCATGATGAATTAGAGCGTAAAAGCTGGGTCGTGCTCATTAACAACAACTGGGAGGTGGAAGTTGAAAAATGCCGCAACTTACACCACGCTTTGATGAAGATTTCAAAAGAATTATACGTGTAATAAGGGAAAGTTCGAAAGAGCAGGTTATCGGTATTGTAAACATGGTAATCAAAGAAAACCTATTAATGTATATAGCGCCGTACCTATATTTTAAACCTTAACTTTACAGTTTGACGTTTCATTTATGGAAAATATTTTAAATTATTTTTTAATGTCTCGACGTATTTATTCTCTTAAATAGGCTAATATTACCTAATGCTTTGAAATATTCTTTTTCTTTAAACCATGAACATTCTTATAAATCTTTATCCTT
>KZ308548.1:576279-625948 GCA_000376725.2 Ladona fulva
TTTTAAATTTCCCGGCGCTCTTAAATTTTGTTAGAGATTCTTGGGAAGCTAAGCTGCCCGTTTCTTATTTTATACCTGAAATAAATAGAAATGCAATTTCTATAAAGAAAATTATTTACTTTTTTATAAACATTTTTTAATTGTTCATATTTCGTAAATTTTAGAAGAAACTCAAGGAAATGCAGCGCAAGCTTTCGTAGGTGCGGTAAGATAATTAGAAAAACTCTTGGGTGGCCGCAATTTCGACATCTTGTTTCGATCCAGAGACGTAGCCAAGGGTGTGTTGTGGGGGTCCAAACCCCCCATAAGAACATGACTAACAATAAACAAAAGCATGTGAGTGGATGGCCTCGCGCAATTATAACATAGAAAGACCACTGGAGATTCGTAGGGTATACATGTTAAAATAAAACAGTTTATATTTTCATTAGACATTGGGCGGAAGTATTTCTGCCCCTGGATTACAGGCAATGCAGTAATTACTCCGTGGCTCAAACGCAGTATTTCCCAAACTTTTTCATGCTACCGCCCGTTTGGATCCATACCACCGCCCCTCAAATATGAAATTCAATGAAAATTAATATCTGTATGGCCATGGCTGAAGAAATATAAGAAGGAAATTAAACACTACAAAGATAATAATATCCACCTAATTACTGTGTGACAATTTCTGGTGTTGTATCGATGCTATAAATTCAGTAATACTCCTTTGAGGAAGAAAGATAACAGGCAATGGGATAAAATTCTTTTTTGTCTACGCGTGTACAAATCCTGGCTACGTCCCTGCTTCAATCATACCTTTAATACACAGGACTATTGCTTATGATTTTCAATTAGCATATATCAGGTTTCGATAAGTCTCGCCATTGTTTAATAAGACATCTCATTATGAGAAAAAGTTTAGGCCATGTTGAAGACAGTATTGCTTCAATTCTCCACAAAACTTTCAGAAGCTACTAATTTTACATCAAACAAGTCCCTATCGAAATGTAAGCCTTTGGATACCCATTCAGGATTCTTGCGAACCCTCGTACATTCAGGAAAAGGATTTGGATGGGAAACCGGAGAAAGAAATACGACCTCGAGTAAGGAGCATCTTAATAAGCCCGAGCAATCTTTCCATTTTAATAGGCCATTGTTTCGAAAGGAAAACATGGGTTGGGAAGAAAATTGGACGGCTTGATCTCCATCGATCGGGAGAGATGCCTTATCTCAATCCTCCATGAAGATTGAGTGTTCCATTCAAGTGTTCCGAGTGCCCGGATCCGTGGGGAGAACAAGATAGCTCTTCTCGCGCCGTGTCATAATTGGATTCTATGGGAATATAATTTTTCAAGAGGCAATTACCTTGAAGGTATTAAACTGGAGAGTTTTCTTTATTTCTATTGTAGCAGATAACATTGTAACTCTGTTTTTAATCAAATTAATAATTACTTTAAGTCTTCGTCCAGGATATATCCAAACTAATATCGTAATTTAAGGTTACATGTTTTTATTAATTTGTAATGACGTTGATACTGATAATTAAAATGATTTGATCAATGTTATACAGGAAAAGGTGGCAAGTAATTGCGATATTTTATCGAATTAAATAAAGAAGAAGATACCTCCAACTCAGAACATTTTTGTGAATTATAAAAAGGGTTTCAAAGTGGCGGTAGTTTTTCATTATAGTTTCACAGTTATATCATTTTTAAATATTTGTAAGCTGTTGGGACATCCAGTAATTACTTCACAGTTAAGCGTAAAAAGCGAACCCTTTGCCAGAAAACTTTTGGGTATAAATGCCCCAAACTACTCCTTTTGAAGAAGGAAAGGAGTGCTTGCGTATTAAAATTAATAAAAAGTGGAGCGAAAGTCCTTTCAAGTGAAAAATATTGCTGTGCATTCCAACGATCGTAAGTTATAATTTCCCCCATACCTAGACGATTGCAATATTTTCATTTGTCTTTGATGTATGAGTAATATTGCCTAATTGCATTCATCTTGGTCACCTCTTTTTAAATGCTATGGAAAGTTTTATTCATACGGTCATTCACTACGCTCAGAAGGACTTTATAGAATTCGTAGCGTTCGGGCACATTGCAGAGAGAGTAATGTTAAATAACTCCATACTCCTCATCTTGCCAAGTAAGATTCTTTAATTCCACAAAGCTTTTTCAACATAATCGAGTAGGAAATGAGGTTGAACACTGCATATGAAAACGAAAACTTGTGAAGAAAATTATTACAGAAAACATTCATCCACATTAATTTGGTAGAAACAGCTATTTTACGTACGCATCTTATCGCTAAAGTCTTACTTCAAATTTCCTTGCATTCTAATGTCAGTGCAATTAAACTTCCATGACTTTTTAACGAAAACAACACGCACCACAGCGTTTTACTCTTATTTTGCCCAAAACTTTGTGTTTCTGGTGTATCGAAGACCTATCCGTCTATTTTTGTTCCGGAGTAAAATTTGCAAACGAAGTCGTCCATAAAAGTTTGCTCTCCACAAGTTACACCCCAAACACGACCTTTCATTCCATATCCAAAAGTATCCGAGCTTCTAAACGAAACGTATTGCATCCGTTCAAGAATCTAGCGAACGTCAGCAGGAAAACTTATTCCATTATTTATGGCTGTTTAGATGAGTTTTCCTTCCCTCTGAATTGAACTTATACGAGACGACGACAAGTTTTTCGGCTGAATAAACAGATCCACAATAAGAGAAGAATTTCATTATAACTGCCGTTTCGCAAGAAATTCGAAATCAAATACGCCACCGAACACGTGCAAATATTTCCCACGCCTGAGCTGAAAGCAGTTTTTCCTTGCATCTCCCTCCATCTTTTCCCTCTTTTCTCATCTTTTTCCGATCCCCACCTCTCCCCTTCCTATGGTGCCCATCCCCCGTGCATTTTACTCTCCAGCGAGCGAGCGCCAGTGTCTCTTTTTGATTTGCGTATTGCCGACTTCGTTTCCCCCAGACGTCTCCTTTTTTGAGGCATAATGATGAAACAGGCGAGCGCGGGCGATATTATATGCACATGGCAGAGTTTTGGGAAAGGAAGATGTGTGATTCATCCCCGAGATCCTCCACTCTAACTCCCTATAGAGCGTTCGAGCGTTTGATCTCCGTTCCGGAAGATTAAAAGGAAATTAACTCCAATTTACGCGCTTTTCAAAGACTGGAGATGGCTCGCCGAAGGAAAGTATTACTCGTGAATTCCTTGCTCCCCTTTTACATTATGATTCCAAAAGCACTAATCATCGCTTTGCTTTGAATTTCATGTTTGGGGCGCGAGAGTTGTGGGAAAAACGTTGCAGGAAGTTATCATACGTTTAACTATTAAAGTCTGTTGCTAGGTAACGTTTCTGCTTTATTTGGATAATTATTGCTATAGACGTCGAATCTTTTACAATGCTGAATCGTACTCTTAGATAGCAATTCATTTGCACTAATATTTTCTCAATTCTTGAACATAAAATATGGTGTTTATTCCCTTACCTACAGTGGAGATTTAAAAGAAAGCTTCTAAGCGTCTTGATTATCCTTGAAAGATTTTTCCCCGAAACATTAGCTATTAAACCCACTATAAGGAATGAGAACAAAATAAATAGAAATTTACGCAATTTTTAGTTGAACAGATTAAACGATGTTTATAGATAAGCGACTGTATTAAAACTATACTTTATTTGGCTAGTAAAGTCGTAAATACTGACTAAATATTATTAAACAAATCAAAACGAAATACAGTTTTAACTATATTTCATCACACTATATCATAAAATATACAAGAAAAATGTTAATTCATTGATTAATAATAAACTAATCAGTAAGAAAAGAATAAACAAAACAAAAAAATGGGTGAACAAAATAATATAGAGCGATCTGTTAATAATTTAGCTCAAGGCCTTTACGAGTATGAACATCATCCCCTCTTCTATTAACTGCTATTGTCTAAGGCTCTTGAGATGAAATAATGCTGTTATTTTTTTACTTTAGCTAAAGCTAGAGAGGCTGAGAGAAGAGGTACTGCATTTCTCACTGAGTCAGGATGCTATGAGTGAAATATTTCTGCAAGTGCAGCAGATTGGCCTTATAGATCGTACTTTTTTGTTATCAGGAGTAATAGCGATGAATATCATTAATCAGCGCATGTCTCATAACTCAGTATCTTTTATATTATCACAGCCCTGAATCTAGAGTGATACGAAAGTAAATGAAAAAGACTTTCTCCTCTGTTACGTTCAAAAAGACAAATGATAAATATCTCAATCAAAAAAATGTGATAGCAAGCCCCATATAGAACTATTTTATTGACAAAATCACGGAATATTTGTCAAAAAGGTAATCGACGATTGAACTAAACTGCGCGCTCGTTTCATATTATTTTTTGTCAGCAGTTTCCCATGCACTAAATTTCCCAGCCGCATGAAAATGAAAAACATATCCCAAGAGTAAATAACTCAGCTCCTCCTCCTGTTTTACGGGCACGGTTTATGCGAAATCGACTTTTTCCTCGGTCTTTCAATCATCCCCGCCCTTTCTCCACGTCTCATCTTCCTCCTCTTCTTTAATTCAACTCCTTATCCCTTCACGGCCTTCCCATCTCGTTCGCATCCCCTGACCCCCTCGAGGTTTAACGCAGTTTAAAACCCATTTAACGGCTCCCAAAACTCCTTCCCTTCGTAAACGCTTTCTCGAAGTGACTTTGCAAATTCCTCGCTCACCCTTTTCTTTCGACTAAACTAGATTTTTATACGGACGTAAAAAAAGATGGATAACATCTAAGCGTTTGGGGCCTCCGCCTCGTTATCTCCTCCAAAGCGACTTCTCCTGCTCTTTTTCGCCGCTTCGCTTTACTTCCGATCTCCCTCTCGTATTACATGTTCCTTCTCCCGTGGCTCTCCTTTGCTGTCCTTTCTTTTGAACTCCCTTCTCGATTCGCCCGAGGTACTCCGTGCGCCTCAATGATCTTACAAACGACAGAATATTCGCGCCATCCCTCCCTTTCTCCTGTTCCCACCCTTCTCTCTTCATCTCTTCGAATCTCGTCTCCATCTGTCGTTCCCCTTTGCAGTCTTTCTTTCTTCTTGCTTTTTCCGCACCCACTGAACTTCATTCCCTTCGCCTTGTGCGATAATTTTTCCCTCTCCTCCGCTTTTGCAGCACTTTCGTGTTCGTATTGTCGCCGATCCTGAAACTTACACTATTTTTAAAACGGTCGAAGAAATAGTAACTATCCCATCTTAGTGTGGGCCCTCTGATCAAGAAGTAGCTGGACCTAAATACATTTTGTCGATTCGGTTATGGAGTTGTTAGTTGACTTGCTTACGGATGCCAAGGTACCGGGTCCGATAAATTGGTGAATTGACAACTTGGGGAAAGTTTGTATGTGTAAGTCCGTTGTAACTTCCCCACTCCAATTGACAACATAGAACCATTTCTATAAATTAATTTTAAAGGTTGAAATATTAATAATAACACAGCAATAACATTAAGTTATATTTTGAAGAATAATCCAATTTTTCTAATAAGTACAATGCAAAAGGAAGTTCTTCGCTTCTTGACGTTTTTTGGAGTTTTGTTCTATTTCATTATTGCTACATCTTCAGTGGTGTGCGTTAGGATGCCCAACAAGGGCTAGTTTCATGGTCAAACGTCATTTTGATAAATTTTCCAATAAGGTTTTGTGAGGCCTTCATCCAATTAAAATCGCTTCTTCCTCCTAGAGCATCCCTGCAAACATTTAGGAAAATCAGTTTATAAAACGAATATTTGGCATTGTGAGGAAAACATTTTTAATATCACGTTTAAGTTCTCAACTATATTCTCAAGACTTTGTTGTAAAATCGCAGATTCCTATTTAAGCTGCTCGTCGCTACCTAAAATGTTTTATTTTGTAATATTTCCAGTTATTCTAATTTTTTTACTATATATTTGATTTCTCTTTTTCCCTGCATTACGTCTTTTTCTGTTCCTCCTTCCTTTTTCCCAGTCCCACCCTACCTCCCCTTATCAACATCATCATTATGTTCCGTTTACATTGTGCCCTCCCGAAATGAAAAGTTTGAAAAGGCTCTTTATATACATCTCCATATTTTATACGCTTCCCTGCTCTCTAAATGTTAGTCTCTGTGTAGTGGAGTTTTGGAAATGGTCGGATGCTTGATGATTTAAACCGAATAAAAAATACAAAAGTTAACATGGTAGTCACTGAAAAGCTTTTCATTAGGAATATATTCTCCTCTGAAATATTCTCCTAAATTTTCGATATTTTTGCTCCTCGTATCATCTACTTTGAAATTTATTTATATTCAAATGAAAAGACGATTTCTTAAATATATTGAATTAAATCACCTTAATGTAGTAAAAGAAATTTTAACATCGTACTTACGGACGAAAACGCAATGGAAAGCTGATTTCCAAAATTTTGCCCTGGATGTCGATGATATTTGCTCGGAAATATCAAGGGCAAAAATACAGTTGAGCAAAAAAAATTCCAAGATAGAGTTCATAAATATGTAATAAGAGTTTATCCCTTCTATATAAGTGTAAATAGCTCACTTTTTAGCCAAATACTGTATACAAACCATTATGAGTCTATTTGGTTACTAATAAATGTTAAATTTTTCTTTTTAGTGGAATTAGAAATCAATTTTAATCGTCATTCTTTTATTCTGTGCTACCTATATTTCAGTTTCTACCTTCGTTCATATTTATTTCAATTCACGACTAATAAATCTGCCTTGACCATTTTTAATTTTCCTATTCTATGTAAGCGTCGATTGAAATATGATTCCCGTAATGTATTTTTAACGATCCGAAGAACTGATAATATAATTAATAGCTGTATCTCAGTTTTACAAAACTCCTTCGCGATAAATTCTTTCCTCGATGACCTGAAAGAAAATTATTCCAGACAATGATCACTTTACACTGCTAAGTACACCTGGGGAGACATAGGTGAGGTTCAATGAATGTAGAAAGAAAATCGAACTACGAAAGAGCAGATTTGAAGGCGTGACTTCCCCAAGGGTATTCGCCAACCTCAATCGTTAAAAATGATTTTTACTATTTCTCGGCGTTATCCCTGCGGTTATGTTTTCGTCACAAAATTCACGAATTTGGCAGGTAATTAACAAAGAAAGTCTCCCCCATCCAAAGTAAAGCTGAGATTAAAAGCCTGAATTTTATATCGAAACTGAATGAGATAACGCCCACTGCGAGGATTTTGTTTTATGAGACGCCTCCGCATTGCGATCGCATTCTTTAGCCCTCCGCCGAACTCATTTCCGGCGAAGAAGACCCGTCTCGTATTCCTTTCTTCTCTATCCCTGTCGTATCTCTTTCACAGCATCCACCTTCCCCATCACCTTAGAGGATAGGCTCTTCTCTATTTTCCAGAATCAAAAGGATTTCTCAATAGGGTTTCGGCCTTTTCGACATCTCAATGTAATTGCTTACATCTAGCATCCGAAGGAATCCCCTCACGTCTGTTGCCGATTTTATAGTGGCGGTATTTTATAAGGGTATTCGCTTAGGAACACCCATAGAAACGGCCATGAATCAAACATTTTTCATCAAATCTGATCTTACTCTTGCTCCATTCACATGTTTTTCGTTGCATTTTGTCTTCTGTTTAACTTTGCCTAACTATTATAAACCTTAATAGGAGACTACTTGGGTTATAATAAGAATGAAGATGAATAAATAATGCTCGACATCTGTTTATAATAATTAGTGATTGCGATAAAATGGATAAGTGAATTAATATTGATGTTTAAAAAGTGATAGTGTAATTAATATACAATTGTATAATGTTCATTCATAACATTATAATTATAAATGAAGAAATTAATAAAGAATATAATCGACTGTAATTTTTTCAACGAATATCGTAGTAATAGTATTTTGGAAAGTTCTTCGACAGCTTAGATCATGTCGCAAATATGCCCCTACCGAGAATCGAACCACTTTCATCGAAGTCGAACGCGTTGTCTGCTTGGCTATTCAGGATCCCTTTAAACGAATATCCCTAAGGTTCATCCGACTATAAGCTACCCTAAGAATTTTGCTAGAATATTATGTAATATGAGCATTTTTGTGTTACAGAAAAATCGTTCAATATCTTATAGAATATTATTCACAAAAATGGAGTAGGGAATCGCTTTCTTGAAAATATTTAACTATATGAACTAGGTATAAAACCACAACATCGGTTACCTATTTGTGACTATACTATATATATTAGTTTCTATACTAAATGCTCATAAAATATATTTCCTTTTTGGTATTTCTCTTTGATATCGATGAATGAATGGCAAATCCATTTATTGTATTCGATGGGAATTTTACGTCTTAGGAGCTCTTTGATAATTGCTGTATATCCTCCAAAAATCCTGCAGGAATAGAATAACAATTTTTTACCTCTCTTCGCTTTGTAAATGTCTATTTAAGTTTGAGCGCATAATTCTTTGGCGGAGATTCCTCAGAGAATTTCACTCAACTCTTCGAAGATTCATCCAAAGTAGTTACATTTCCACGCATTTCTACGAACGGACGGAACGACGTCCTTTCATCCTTCTTCGGACTTTTGCTGCATTAACTCTAGGCATACTTCCTCTAAGACATTTTTCCGAGAAACTTGGGTTATTCAAATCGGTTCTGCGGCGCTTATCCGCTACATTTCCTCTCTTAGAGAGCGATTTGTAACCGGGCACGAAGTAAACTACGGCGTCAGTTGAAATTTTCCTCGGTTCCTCTTACGTCTTGCTCTCATCGGAGAGAAAGGGAAAAAGGAGAAGGCTGAAATAGAGTAGGTTCTCTCTCTCGCCATCCTCGTTCCAGCCTTCCACTTGCGCGGGAAATGAGGCCGAAGTGCCCAGCCATCCATCTTAGGAGGAAACACCCTCCTCCACACACCTCGCTTCTTCGTTACCTCATTCCTCAGGGCCGGCTGTGGAGTTCGAGACGCCCTTTGGAGGATTTCTGGCCGCCCTTGTCATACGCTCCATGATTGTTGGAAAATTACATTTTTTGGGTCATTGATAAATACAATCAAAACATCATTTTCTTCGATTATTGGTGTTTGGTGTGAATTTTTGGTGTTACCTCTGTTTTAACCGTCGCATTAATAATTTTTACTTTTTAATCACGATCATTGATGATTGTTGATCATGTTTTTTGGTTTTGGCATTAAATTAACCATCTGAATGCCCATTCGGATTAACCATTAGTTCTAGGATTAACCATAAGTCCTACTGCCAAACTTTATTTGGGAAAATTGAGTTTCCACCAGGTTCAAAGACCAATATCATCTGAGTCGAAACCGCTAACCATTAGGCTAAGCAGGAGCCTATAACTTATTACATGATTATATAATGAAATATGGCAAAATATGCAGCTAAATATGTATGTAAGATAGCTGTAGAGAATAAGAAATTTTATTGGATCATACCGATGAGAATAACGAAACATCTCACGCCAAACGTCTTGGAGACGAATTTTCCTGTCATTTTGAGAAAAAAGCATCGGTTAAACTACTTCGCTATTCTAATAAGTACTGGCCCAATTTTAATTACATTAATTCATTCTTCTCGAATTCACCCCCGTAAGTCGCTGATTTTGCATTATTATTTTCATTGATGAGATAGAAATGCGCCATTCCAGCTGAAATCACCATTAGTAATAAAAAAAATAATGATGATAGGAGATAAAAGAAGTCTGGAACCAAAACTCTATCAAAATTGTGCCAATAACAACTTCAGCAACCGATTTAATACCTAAACATTTACGTAGTCTAGAAGCGATTGGAATAGGAAATTATTGTTCAACTACAAAAAAACACAATATGTTGTGTTTTTGCTCCATAGTAAGAAGATCTTTAAATGACTACTAAAAAATCATTAGATAAACCTAATCCCTTTGGTGCTTTGCATCCAGAATAGGTGAATGTTTCCCAGCTTCCATGCTAAAAAATGTCAAATAATCATAGTGATAATTTCTTTAATGGAAACGGGATTGTTATCCTAATTACATCCATTTTAATTATTGTTATTTTGATGAACACACACGGCCATCCCCTAACCAAGACAATCCAACTAACCGGGACTAGAACCCGGGACCATTGGTTTAGAACACTAGCACGCTAACATCTCCGCCACCACGGCCGGCAAAACATAATAACACCCCCTATTGCGTGCGCCCATAATCATCAGGCTCACCGTTCTATGCCCCTTTCCTTCAGTCCCGATTGCATCCCCTTTTTCTTTGCTCGCCCGGGACACCTTTTGAGCCATATTCGTCGTCCGGGCAACGATTAAAGCACACCCCAAGAGACGCGTTTCCCCACATTTCAAGCATCTTCCCGACCTCCGCCCGTCCGCTTGCGTTCTCCCATCCTTTCCCAGCGCAAAACTCCGTCGCCGCCCCATCTCCCTCCCGGCATTCCATCCATCGCTTCCCCAGTCTTTCTAATTCCTCTCACCCCTCAAGCGATGGCAGCCAACCCCAAGTCCTCCATGCGTAACCAGGCAACGGCTTGCTCCCTCGCATCCCCTCAATCCATCTCCGTTCTCTCGATACCCACTTCTCCCGTTGCTAACTCTACCTCCGCTCTTTCCTTATTTCGGTCCGTTTCTTCTCCCCGACTTTTGTTTCCCTCCTTATTTATTTTAAACCACTCTCGGCCCCCGCTCAAGTTCGGTGGAAAGGGCCCCTAGGGTGGAAAGGGTTGCGATTTAACTCGCCTCGCAGGTCTTATTTCGTGAAGAGGAAGGAGATTTAACGGACGCTATCGCTCTTTTTGTTGGGAACTTTTCGTTGCGGCGCTCCTTTTAATGCCTTCGTTTATATCGCGATAAGGTTAAATAATTGAATGATACGATCGGAGAAGGTAGTATATTCCATAAATTTCGTTAGTTCGACAAGGGAGGAAAGGTGTAATTTTGAATACGTTGCGATGTTGCTTTCAGGGTTAAAGAATTCCTCTACCGCTTCGTTAACGGTTGATATAAATTTGGTTTTATTTTTATAAAAGTTTATTCTGATTACTTGTAACATCAATGCCAAACTCTACTTTCGCCACACCATGACAACAAAAATTATCTCAAAATTCCGTGGAGCGCTAGGGTACACCTTTTATGGTTCTATTAGTTCAAACTAAGAGTACTGAAAGTTTGAGTAGAGAATCTAAATATTTTATGCAGTTCCTTAAAGCTTTCTGTAATACGGAGACTCTCCCAAAATCTATCAATAAAAAATTACGAGCCAATTAGAATCTCGAAAAGTGTGAGGCATTCGAAGAGCTTTCCAGAGACACACAGGTTATGAAGCAACGATGTAGAGGTCTTTAGGGAAATGTTCTTCAGAAGATTGTTAAAAAGCCTCAGCCTAGTGTGCAATGTTATAGAGGTTGTAAATGCGAATCCAAAGAAAGGAGAGCATTGAAAGATTGCGTGCTCTTGGTGTGTGTTTGACTTAGACAAAAGAGGGTGAGTGGGATCGATCGGGAAATAAACGAGGAAGAGTCGAAGATAGTGATAGAGAAGGTTTGTTTCGAACAGATAAAGCGGAGGAAGTAGCTGGTGGGTCAGCAGTCGAGAGAAAACGAATTGGTGAAGAAAGTAATTTCAGGAATGACGTTAGGAAAATGTCATTGAGAATGACAAAGACAAAAGTGATGAGATAAAAGGAGAGTGGTTGTGTAAGTAATCAAAAGATCGTTATTTATGGTACCTTCGAGTAAATAATAAATAGTTTATTCATAATCATGTTTATCATACTAGCTTATGACTGGTCGATGTATCTTCGAATTCTCAATAAGCATATTTTTAATATTTCTCGTACTCAAGTCTTTGTGTCAAAATTTTGATAAATTTTGCAACACCATTCAATGACAACAGTTTGATTTTGAATTCTCTGTTTTATTCATTACGTATATCATAATTATGAATTATATTTATCATCACAGGTGACTCGTGGATCTAATAATGGAAATTCACACTATTCTTTGCTTATATTGTGGGAAATAAAAAATACGTTACACTTTTTACCGCAATGGTTATAATTAGAACGGTTTGATTTGAGGCTGGGTTGAAGTTTTCAGAAAGAATAGTTTGTAAATTGGGAGAAAATATTACCTACCATTTACACTTAAACCATTCTTCGTATACATCTATTTGAATAAATAGGTGTAAACTAAATTTGCTTTAAGTTTCTTCATGCAATTATAATTTATTTTTGACGTCAGTTGCATCTCCATACAGTAAAGAAATTGCCAATTGAAATATCTTTTCTAACAAATATGAATTTTATATCGAAATCACTGTGAATGAGTACAGAGTACGTGACTTTTGCAGCTCAATAGGGATTCCTGTAAATAAAGCAAAAGGTAGCAGCGGAAAAGACTTTTGACACTGAATCTGAAAGTCATTGGGTTTCACGTGTCATCTGTGGAACGAGGGGCTTTCGGATGGGGGAGTGTGCCAAACATCATTCTGCATTCGTATTAGCAAGTCGTCATGGGAGGGAAGAGCATTGAGGTTCTCGGCTAATTGAGCCAAAAGTGCTCTATTGTGAAATAACGTGCTATGCTCGTAAAAGCGTTTGTGAGGTTGCTTTTTGACCTACATTGAGAGAGATAATTAAAGCTGTGGATTGTCACTCGGGCTTTTTCCCATCCAATTAGAAGGGTAACGGTTTGTTTTGTGCTAGGAAAGGAGTTTTAATGGCATTCATTCAACGGTAAATGAGTGAGTGACGGAAGATTAAATTGATGAAATGTCTGGTTTTTGTCTCGATTCGATCACTAACATTTCGAAAGGTTGTTGAACCTGCACGAACACTCACAATCTTGAGCATGGCATAAATTTTGCGTGATTTATATGTAATCCACATTTTACGCGCTAACTCATACCGCATATAATTTATGGAATATTCCCTCGTCTTTGTCGCTCTAGTCTTTTGCTTCATAAATACATTTGCATTAAAAATCACAGCTACAAATGGAATGTAGAATGCACAGTAATGAAAAATATTATATTTAAAAGATTAATTGCTTTAATTATAACTTATTTATCTCTGTATTCCTATTTTTAACCTAGTATTATAATAAATAAATGATCTTCAAGGATGATTCTAAAGTCAATCTTTATTCTAAAAGTTAAAGAGGTTATGTTTAGAAAATTTCCTATATATCTCTTCATTCTAATAAATCTAGAATATTCCGGTTAAAACCGATCAATAGAATACCATCCTGTTGTATTCTTATAAATAGACCAAAGAGATTAAAAGTATCATCCAATAATAAAATTCAAACTCGAGTTAGGGGCAAATTGTAAGAAACGTGGGAATCGCTAAAAATTGTACAAAGAAGAAATTGAATATTTAAACATCAAAAATGGTTCACCATTTAGACCCTCTCTTTGCTATACTTTTGTATTATATAAAATCCGCGGAAAATCAGAGAAAAGTCAAGTGGGAAGAATGCGAAAGAGAAACAATTTTCATAACACGTATCTCCTGTTTCCCTATTTTTTATTTTCTATGTATTCTCAACGTGTCTTGGACGTAAGCACGTGTCGGGTCCACGGCTTTTGGCTTTCCTTCGCATCCCCTTCACTCGCCCACCAGATTGCGTTCTTCCCCTCTTTCTCGGAATGTGACACCGTGGGAGACTCTCCTATTGCTCCCATCGGGAGACGTGAGATCCGTAAGAAAGGGCGGCGGAGGTGAAATGGCCCCTTGACACTCAAGGAATCGCGCTATCCCGCCTACATTCCCCTATCACTCTTTCCCCGCCTGTCCTTCCTCAACGCCCCGCTTACTCCCGTCATCTCCCACCGTTTCTTCTCACGATTACACTCTCTCTCCCCGAAGAATATTCCCCCAAACCTTTTGCTTCTTCTTCTTCCCTTCTCGTCATCTTTCTGCGAGTCTTTCACTTCCCATCGTCTCCCATTTTCCCATTTATTGGCCGCGGCATTATTGTTATTGCCGTGTTTGCAAAAATTAATCGTCTTAGATTGTCGCAAACAATCGTCTCAGTTTCCTTAAGCGAATTCCAAAGAATGGGGGACTGTTCTTACGTAAGCAGAATCTTCGACTTTATCTGGATTGGATTAGTAAATTCTTATGCTCTTTCGTCACATCGTTTTACTCCTTAACCATTCTCTGACTCTGCTTTCACACCATCCTTCGATCATCTTTCATCAGACTTGGTATATTTCTCTCCTCTCTAATTTCATAAAATCTAATTGCTAGTTCCTTTACCTTCAAGGAATACTTCAATAGCTCTCTATAACTTTTCTCTCCTCCCATGATATCTCTCCCTTTTTTACTTCCTCATTTTTCCTCGTTAATTGTGCTCGTTTCTATTATCAATTTTCTCTTTCTCCTCCCTCTTTATCACACTTTTCTCATTTTCCTCTCAATATTTCATATTCATTTTCGTTCCTTTTCGCCCGTGTCTCAGCCCCCAGTACTCTTGAGGCATACTTCCTCTAGGCCTCAGGGGGTGAGGAACTTTTTTTCGCCAGGAAGCCATTTTTAGCATTAAAAGGCTGCATGTGAAACCATCAGGCAACTCTTGTGTTGCACGTTGTATTCAAATATTGAAGCATCGAAATTTTATACGAAAAAACGAATTCATCCGCTGAGTAAACCGTATGAGAACATATTCATTTAGTTTATCAGTTGCCATCATTATTTATTTATATCAGTACTGCCGCAATTAGACGAAAACTCGAGTGGCGCCGCTAACTTACAATATAATTTGCAGCTAATAAAAACAATTTTGTAAAGTTCTACATAAACATCTAAAGAACGTTAGTATTCAAACATTTTCTCGATTAGCTACAATATTTTGCGAACTACGCTAATATACACTCGCTTATTTTTCTTGTATTTGCACAGCTATAATTTACAAAATAATCCGAAACCACTGCAAATGCCATGATCATTTTACAGTTAACTCGGAAAAGTTACCAGAATCCTTACATTTACAAATACAAACAATCAGCGCATAAAATTTTTTTTAAATTGCTCTCTAAATGCAATAATTTAAAAAGGACCTTTTAATTAGCTGTAATTTATACAAGGAATCCAAATTACCTTTGAATTAGTATTTACACGCAAGAGAAAGAAAATTTTCTTACACGGTAAGAAAATTATTGAAATACAGGTGTTTGTTTCAAAAAGGGACTAAGAAGCCAAAATGGCCTGTTGACCACAGCTTCCCCTCTCTACCCTTGACAATCACATTATCTTTCGACATACAAATCTTAGCAGCTTCATTCTTCATTATTTTCACTTATATCCAAAGTGGTACTTTTCTTCTAATACATTGGATACTACTTTGTACACACTTCGTATTTCCTTTATTACTTTTATCTTCTTTTACCTCTATATCATATCATATACCATATCTCTATCACCCCCCCATACGTCTTTTTTCTCCTATTGCTTGCTATCTCATATTCCACCATTTTCTCAATGCCCTCATCGGTTTCCTCTACCATTTCAGGACTTCTCATACCCCTTCAATACCCGTCTTCTTTCTCCAATCTCTCTCACGCCTTCCTCCCTTCTCTCCTCTCTCTTTCTCTCATATCCCTGTCCCTTTCCTCCCACGATATCTCCAAACCTCGGGCAGAAAAATATTCCCCATCTCAGGAGAGAACTCCTCTTTCGGCGTTCTTTAAGTCGGCGCAGGAATTCCTCTCAGCGTCTCTCTTTTCACACGACACTCTTCTCACACGCTTTTTTCGGAAAGGAAATAAAAAAGGTGTCCTCTCGTTTATCTGTCGGTACTTCTTCGAAAGAAATTCCGTATAAAATGCGTCTCGGAGGAGATGTTATTAATGCGAGTGGCGCTTCCCCGCGCTCGCTTGTTTTCTTCTCTTTGCCGATCTTCTCCTTTTTCTTCTTCGCACTTCTCGAGTTTTTATAGGTGCGCTCTTTCGCAGAGAGGAGAGGTCTGGTGACAAATTAAGGAGACTTATGAGTTGTGTAGTAACGTTATGCGGCTCGAAATATTCTTTCCCTCTTCGCTTTGGGGGAATGGTTTTTGCGCTTTTCTCGGTGAATTAGTCGCCGTTTCACCGCCGACGAGAGGCAAGTCACTCTCCCAGCGTTTTCTCTCGTTGATGATGTATGAAAGCGACATTGGCGAAGGTGGAGTATTTTCAGAGTTAAAAAGTGCTTGAGAATTTGAGGGCGGCAATGATTCTTTAAAGCAGTTGTGGTGGCGCGAGGTTTAACGATAGAAATATTTCCGCGAATTTTCTTGTTGTAGAAGGAAAGTGAAGGTGAATTTAAACTATGATTAACATAACGTCCCTAAACAGCGATGTAAATTAAGGGTTCTCATTTATTCAATAAGGTCATTTGCTGATACTTTTTAAATATGCGGATATACGCATAATTGGCACACGTTTTATTACATTATTAAATCCATGTCGTACTAATCTACACAGTTCTATGAACAGATCAAGGGACATTTATAATAGGTGGCAAGGATTCAGCGCAATGAACTCCATGCTGTACTATTATTTAAGCAAATATATAATATGTTGTACTCTCACTGTGAATTTACTGCTTAGTGCATGAGTATGATAAATTTTATAGCACTCGGCAAAAAATGACACATTAAAGATTTAAAGCCTAACTGTTTTAAACAAATAGCTACAGTGAGCACATAAAAGAATGTATAACTTTTAAATGCACTAACACGCTACTAATACACGAAAATTTTAGAATAAGAATGTTTCTACTCTCAAGAACAAATCATACGTTAATGACCAGTTATATATCACATATAATTACAGGCTGATTGCATCTGATATTCTTGCATATAGAATACACTGTGTGTCTTAATTTTACGAAACTATAGACTGAAAACAATTCGCAATGAAGACAAAAAAGAATGTTATTTCCCGGTAAGTAAATATTTCCCTAAAATTTGTCACAGATGTACGCTCTCATGTTCCATTTTTTTTCTGGAAATTCCTATTATAAAGTTTTCCGCCTAACTTCATTTTGAAGGTTTTATATTCTCGACTGTGATTGAAAGACCTTTCTCATGCCAGGGCGCGTAAAATCTCGCAGAATTTCATTTCCGAAGTTGAGAAAAACTTGATCTCTGAGGAAATGTTTCCGGAGTATTTCTTTTTATTTGTGAGCATTGCTTATTTCGTCATTGTTTTATATTCTTCATCTCTTTCGAAGTCTTTCCACCTTCCTGGAAGTTATTCCTTCTCTTCTTGAAAGTTCCAAATTTTGTATCCATAAAAAATCTGCTACATTTGGAATCATGGAGTTGGTTAATACATTTCATCGGAGCGGTAAAGTAAGTAAAGCTCTCAAGAAAATGAGAACTATAGTAAATTCTCTGATCTAGTATATGTATAAATCGGCCTTCTTGACATCGAAAATAACACACTTCACTGAGATTGTAGGATCAATCTTAATAAATGGAAAGGAATAACATTGATTGGGGGAAGGTGAAGAACATACCACAGAAAAGCCGTGCTGCTGAATCCCATGGATAAACAGGTATAAAAGGTGAAAAATAGGGACATGACTGGGATTTGAACCAGTCTCCTACTTTCCGTGCAAGTATTCTAACCACAGAACTGCCATACCGCGTATCATCCACACCGTTGTGGGAGAGACGCTAAATGATTGTTCAGTGGTTAGAATAGCTGCCAGGAACATGGGAGTCCTGGGCTCGAATCCCAGTCATGTCGCTCTTTTTTACATCTGTTCATCTTTATGAAAAAGTGATGCGGTAAATTTTTCTCTATGGTAAAGTTTTCTCAAAACTGAACACAATAAAGCGTGGGAGTTGATAAGTACTGGCAGAATTTTAAAAAAGTTGAAAATTTGTAACATTGTTTTTAAAAGCTACGTTCTATGATTGTTATCAGATAACCTTGTAGGTAATATTTTTACTAATTTTAAGAATGAAAAACGTCAACTTGTTTTTCGATTGTAAAAGTATATAGGTATGTATATATGTATGTGTATATACATACATATGATATCGAAGAAAATCAGTTGTCTTAATTTTTTATGAGTAAATGTATGCAATTTATCTTAGAAGGTGGACTTCGGACGCTTTTACACATGCTTATAAAATTACTTTCATATTTTTTCCTGTCGCTTTCGCCGAAAACGGTCGTTTCAGTAAAACCAAGAGGAAAATACAAGCGGCTTTTCTTTTATCACCTCATGAGCAAGAAGGATTCAATTTATGAAGTACCCCCGTCTGAATGGAAGTTTGCGTTGGTAAAGACAGAATAATCGTCTCTAAAATAGGTCCAAATTATCGTCCTTTTCCATTCATACCTTTGCAAATCTAGATCCGTTCAAATTTTGTACAAAATTATGAAAGAGAGCATTTTTACGCTCGGGCAAACGCCGTCTAATAGAGCTAAAAATAAAGGCATATCATATCCAAAAATACTCGGCGCCCGTTTCATCGAGCATTAAGAACCACTTTTGTGGACCTATTTTCCTACTTTTAATGCGTCTCCGCCGCGAAAAACGCTCCCTCCCAGGTAATGTGGCTTTGTCCTCTCCCCATTCTTCCATCCTGCCCCTTTCTCATGAACCGATTCGCGATTCATTATGCATGTACTGTTTTCTTTACCTCATCTTCCCGCTCGGCCTCCCGAACTTACTCCTCCTTCCATTCCTCCCCTTTCTTAAAAACCCTCCTTCTCACTCTATTACTCGTTTACATTCTTTCCCTTTTTCTTCCGCCGATTTCCATTTTCTCCTCCGGCTTTTATATTTCCCTTCCCTCTTTTATGCCACACTTCCGCTCGCCTCCCTTACACCCGCGATCTTCCGCAAGAAGCTCCGCGCGTCGCAATCTCCATTCATATTTTTCACTCAGGCCCTCCCTTCCGACTCCTTTCATCTCCCCCGCTACTCCTATCTTCCATATCCACCGCTTTCCTTCCCTCTCTTGTTTTCCCCTTTCCCGAGCGGTTTCGGATCCCCCCTTTCCCGTCTTTACAAATTTTCCGGATTTCCCATTGTTTGCTTCCCAGAAAGTGTATTTTTCTTGGTCCGCGTCCTGCGTACCTCCTCTTTGCTTCTTTCCCCAATCTCTTCCCCACCATTTCACGAGCAAAGACAGAAGATGCCACTCGAGAATATCTTACCGAGCCAACTTGAGCACCTTGGTAGCGAGCGCAAGTGGTATCCTGGATGGATCGGTAGGCATCAAGAACAGCGTGTTATGAGCAGCGTGAAATTACAACCGAAATCTCTCCGCCTCGGGTGACATTTATCGACTATTTCCTAACGATCATCGACAAAAGTAACTAGGATGATTCTGCATTCGAACGCAGTTTACAGTAGTTCCTAAAATAAATATTAAGCTTAACAAATTCCCGATTACGATTCCCGGTTCCAAGACGATCCCCTTCCTTTGTAACTTCACAAGGATAATAAATGAATTTAGAATGGGAAAGAGTGGTTAACTTAACTTTATGAATACAACGTCCTGATAAACATTATAAAATACTATCAGCAAACATGATAAGATATGTAAACGGTTTGTTACTAAGTGGGAAAAACAAGAGGTAGGAGAGATCAATAAGGTAAAATTTAAATTAGACTTAGGTTATATGCTAAGAATAATAAAGAATTACAGCCAGTGGTTAACGTTGATATAGAGATCAGGCGCGCACCCAGAACTTAAAACGGGCGTAAGCCCCCAAAACGAAAATGTATTCAGAATCGAATTCTCAAGGGTCTTATCAATAAATATTTGGTCGCTTAAAACATTTCGTTGACTTTTTCCCTACATTTCTTGTTGGTCAATACTTTATTATACTAAGAATCAATTAGATCGCATTACAAAGTAAATGGGAGATTATTGTTTTTTATACAGAATAATCACTTAACCCCCAAGTGCAAATTTTGTATATAGATTATGTGATATAACTGAAGTCGAGGATTCTTCGTACGCTAGTAAGACGAACATACTTTTCTTCAAACGTCAGGGAGGGAAAATATTGCAATAGTCGCTCATAACGTAGATTTTCTGCAAGCAAGTGAATGCTTTCTTTTGCAAGAAGGTAGCTGAAATACTCGGCTATGACCAAAGGTGAAATAACAATTATTTCGACCGAGAAGAAATAAATTCATACCTATCGCCAGAGTAGCAAAACGAGTTACTCCTCCCTCTATCTCTATGCGTTGTGCGGAGTTAAACTGTTTTCGTTTTGTGTTTTGAATGGAATAATTCCGTAGAAGTACCGAAGAGTGGCTGACCTATCCATAACCCTTGATTAGTTACTGACATAATTACCTATGCAATCTCAGGTTACGGCGAGCAAGTAAATGTAGACATTGGAATTGGCCGTTTTACAGGCGTTTAAAAATGTCGATTTCGAAGAAATGTCAAGTTCTAGACGATATAGAGAATGAAAGAAGCTGTTATCTTCAGGATTTAATCAACTAATGATGAGCTGAATTTAAAGCTGTCTAGTTTTCGAGTTTAAGGGGAATATGCTCAAATTCATACATGCATTAGTATATTGTATTTAAATAGTTGATTAATTAAAGTGAGTACATCCGAACGTTTTTTCATCCACGGCAAAAATATATCTGAACTCTTACTTCGCGACACGCTATAGGTGTCATCCTGAGTTTAAATCGATAAATAATAGAAAACTGTAGGTAGGATGGAAAAAGCTATTTGGAATGATAAAAAAAGGAGAAAATACAAAATAAAAAATAAGGAGAAAAATTAGGCGCATTTATGAAATAAAATGATCATGTAATAAAAAAGGTAGATCTTCAGCCACACGCCATCTGGCGGCTCCAGGATACATATGTATATGCAGACGTAAATGAATACGGACAAAATGATGGTCATGGTTATTATAGGGCACACCTACAGCTTACTCATGGCACAAAACTGTGCAATAGGGCTCTGCGTTAGAAGCTCTCATTCAATTACCAGGAAATTTAAAAGGGAAGTAGCTTTTTCAATCGTCTCAACGTATATGTATAATCTAATGCTGTCATCATCACTATATAATTGTTATTTTATTAAAGTTATTAAGTCAATAAGTTTATATAAATAAATAGAGCTTGCTTCAGTATGCCGCCTACATTTAAAAATATTATTATTTTGATGATTATATCGTGATTATTTCGAAGATTACCATCATTAAAACTAATTCCTTTATTATTATTTCAAGAAAAAGTACGGTGAGACGGTAATTCGTTAGGAATTTTTCTTTTTCTTTCGTTATTTTCCTCCATATATTTCTCATTCTCTAGGCATTTTCCCTTCGTTCTGACCGCATAGATTGGTCTCTTAACTTCCGCATGGGTGCGTGCGTGAGAGCCCTGCGAAGATAGTGAATCGTTAAAGGCACGTAAACACCCGTTCCACGCGCTGGGTGTGGCCCATCAAACATCCGCACGTCCTAAAAATCCTTCATTCCGTTTCGCTATGAATGAGTTCCTAACGTTTTCTCCTTTTCGGGTTCCTACTTTCTCTTCATTGCTCATAAATCTTTGATTCTCCGACTCTATCTCTATTACCCAGCTACCGCTGCCACTTGCGTTTTATCATTCATGTACTTTGGGTTTGGTAGCTGAATATCTATCCATTCCCAGTGCCAGTCTATGCGTGAATGGATCGCCATGAAAAAATTCTAATGGATGTTCCATTCGCGGTTAGACCCCTTATCACGCGTAGAATAGAAACCAAAGAAAAATCTTTCAGAAATATTTACTAGTGGATTATTAACTAGGCGTAAATTACATATAGTCTAAAGTTCCATATGTTTTACGCCGCATAGGAACAAAGAATGAAATAAAATAAAAATCATAGGAGTAAATTTGTGAAAAATTATGTTTACAAGAATTTTGTACATTTTTGAAAGCCTTATTATTTTCACTGTAACTATTCTCCAAATGATATGAAGAAGATATATATGACACATACAAATATAGACATATGTAGCTATATATACTGGGTCATAATGAAGTTCTTGCACACTGTAAAACTTTATTAACATTTGAACAATACGCGATAGAATTAAATTGCAAAAGGGTGACGTAAGAAAAGTTTAGGATTTTTCAATTCATCCATTGTTGAGACTTTAAGTTAATTCTAAAAAAAGAAAGCAGAACACGGAAGATAACAATAACAAATCTGAAAAATGGACAGCATTTTGAATTCTTGTTCAAGATGTGCACATTAAAACAACAATGATATAAAACTAGACACTATATGCATTGAAATGGTATTTCTTAAATTATTCTACCACGTATACTTTAAACGTTAAGAAATTTTAAAAAGGACAATAATGATCCTATAAAGGAAGGATTTCGGAATGAGACAAATACAAAGCTAAACAACCTTGAGTCCTTCATCAATTTTAACCATATATTTAAGCATTCGATGGAGATACTTAAGAAGCTGCAAATGAAAAGACAGCGTAATGAATACCAGTCCATAAATACCACACAGCAAAGCATTACCTCCACACTTTAACTTTGCATCATCAGTTTCGGGTATATTAAAGGAAGACTGGCTAGTAAAAGACGCTTTCAGAGCGTAAAATGGCGCAAGTTTTGCATTTATGCGCATCAAAACTCGCGTTCCTCTTTAAAATAGTCTGAATGTTCGGCCACATCCGTCTGAAACGACGCGCAACTGCACTAGTTTGTCTTCCGCAAGTTTACTCATGTCGGATATCGGGTTTCCTCCTCTTAGGAGCTCCAGCTCAACGTTCTCTCCATAAATCAACCTAGAAAGCCATCAGGTGGTTACGGAATGGGCGGTGCGTATTTGTCAGGGTTTGTCGTCTAATTTGTCCGATACATACTGCACTCATTTTCTACATATTCTTCTCACGTTCACAACCTTTCAAATAATTTCTCCACTCTCTTCCCCAAACTTCCTATCTTTTCTTCTCATTCTTTACTCTCTCCTCCCCTCTTTCCTTTTCCCTTAGTTTCCTTACGCGTTTCATTACTCCCTCCTCACTTAAGGCCCGTTATCTAATGGTTAATTTCCCAGACTTCTCCTCACGTCTCCCCGCGCCTCCTCGGAAACTTTTTCTTAATTTTCTTTATTGCTTTCTTTCTCCCCCGTCCTCGCCTTTTTTCACTTCTCCTTTGTCAATTCCTTTCCCAAACTTTTCCATCCCGGTCCACGCCTCCCCCTTTGAGCACGCAAATGAGGTGCAGGAGGGCGGAGGTCCTTAAAAGCTTTTCCCCTTTCTTTCCGCCTCCTCACGCCACGTGTCATCCTCACCACATTTCTCTTTCTTCCCTCCTTCCGCGCTCTCACCCATTTTCTTAATGACCTCTCCTCCCGGAATCATCGCTTTCACCCTCTCGTTTTCACGTGCCTCTTCCACTTTCCGCGTACTCGGTTAACTTCTTATTTCATGCACCATCTTTCCGCGCTTTAGTACGTGAGAGCATTTTTCCAACGGTCAGGATGGAGGCTTCTTACACACTGGTTTCCGTGTTAAGGGCGCAAAAAGTGGCTTAGAGTAATTTTCCACCGTTACGCATCGTCTGTTTCGAGTTTATCAAAAATGAATCTCGAGATATCTGTCCGTTGGTGCGTGGGTGGTGTTGATATTTACCCATAAACATGAGTGAAAAATTATTCATCTACTCCGTCCATAAGACGTTTTGGGCTATCTTTAGACTGGTGTTCATCCGGAGTACGACGAAACGCTATTGTATCGCACAGTATCCAAAGGGTGACAATTTTCAAGTCTCGTTTTACGTAAATAAGGCTTTTTTCCCGATATTTGGTTGTTATGCGAGTCCGGAGCGAGTAACACAAGTATTTTTTCCAAACTTGATTTATACTTCTTTCTCCTTTTAATATAGACGAACAAAACAGCGTTCAGTTGAGCATTCCGCGAAGTTTGAATTAATCTATCACTGTGCCATGGAGGACAAAATATTTGGAAGAGCTTCTTTCACCTGCTCAGATGGAATAGGAGATAAAAATAAATTAGATTAGAGATATATTTGAGATCAGAGATAAATATTAAATTTTATAATTGTAAAATTTGTAATTTTTTACAGCAAATTGGAGTACATACATTTTTGTAGTTATATATTCATCTAAAATGTATATTGGTAGAGAAAGTAGGGAAACGAAGAGAGTTGAAAATAATATTAATATGGTACCTTAATTCATAGTCACAAGAGGTTACTGAGGGTCAACCGATTGATATTTACGAATATTGGCAATATCTGAGGAATATTTACTTTTTATCTCTGAGTGATATTTTCCCCCTCTATTTCCCATTATTTTTTATTTTTTATTGACGCCACTCGTGATTTTTCCCAAAGTTATGCTGTTGCAAGCATAAATTACTCGCCCGACTCTCATTCCATGAATCATTATCAAGTTGTAGAATTAGTCGTTAATTGTTGAAGACGGTGATGTTCTTCTGAGTTTTCTATAACCTATTTTGGATTCTTTTAGTCCAAATTATAGATTCTTATGTTGTACTATATTCTTTTAGTCAAAATTTATGATTATACTATATTATTTTAGTAAAACATGGAGTATATCATAGTAAAATTAACATACCTTCCTTGTGGTAGCCTTTAAAAATAAAACCAATGCATAGCAATGTTATCTTCCGAGCTATTAAGCTCAGCCTTCGGTTTATAGCTATTCTCTATATTTCACGAATCATCCACATTTTATATATTCCTCATTCTAAATAAAACAAACGTTATTGCTCTAACGAGCGCGGGGGGAAGATTTGAAAATTCCTAAGGACGTCAACAGCAGTGGAGTTTTAGAGCCACAGATCTTGCCAATTGAGTACCACCCTATTTTAATCGAAGAAATAAGTAGCTTACAGGAAAGAAAATGCTGCTTATATTGGGATGAAAGCATTAGCCAAGTGCCATTGAAGAAAGATTAGCTTTTTGGAAAGATTTCTACCAATCTGGTATGATTCTTGCTCCACCTGCTAGGTTCAAATTCGACCGCGCCCGATCCAGCCCCGGATCAAAGACCGGTTTCTCCTGGCGAGCAAAATAAGCTTAAGTGGTAATTCTCGAAGGCGAGTACGGAGTCCATCAAAGCGTCCCACATCTCTAATTTTAAACGGCCGAGTGCCACACTGAAAGACCTTTCACGCCCTCATTTGAGAGATCCACGATGACCTCCTCCATCCGCCTTTTATGCGACGCTCTTAATTTCCAATTCCGATAACTACTACTGCACAAGTGTCCTCCCCAATTCTATTACCCTCCTCTTCCTGCGGCGCATTACGGGAGTTTAAAAAAGAGACCACTTTACGTTCTATTGGCGTTTATCGTAAAAAACTGTTGCCTTCGGAATAGAACAGTAGAATCATCCACACGATATGCTTCAACCTGTAGTTAGCACTGCATAAGTTTCTTTCTAAGCTGCATTTGTTTCCTACATAAGCCTAAATAGTAGCTTTACTCTTGTAAATGATTTGCGAGATAATTTTTCAAGCATTCCAGCTGTTGTATAGCTGTTGTTATTGGATTGATTTTTAAGATAGAAACGGGGACTATGCGTATGAAATTATAGAGAATATCTGTTAACAAAACGGTTTTACTTATCGGTACAAGATGTGGAACAACCTCAGCCAGAATGTCTCAGATCAAGAAGTTTTAAATGATGATTTCCTTTTATTTTCATGCGAAACTAAGAGACGCCGTTAGTTGCTGATGGTTTTTACTCTTTTGCTGATTTTTATTTGCAAATATTGATGATGATAATAGTTTACAACAGATTTCGTGATTTTGGCATTTTCAGCTAACATCTTTGGCACAGTTCAGGAGTAAGTTTTACATAATTAAGAAGTAGTACTCAATACTTTAATATAATGCTGCAATCAATGAAGATCTTAAGAGACGTAAAATTATTTATTCATTTTCCCCTACAAACAATTCAGTCACAAGACAATTACAATGAGGCAACCTTAAGATATTCCTTGATTTCGAAAAGTTGTGCAGAACAGTAAATTAATTACTCGAAGAATATGTCAGTCAGGTGTTAATATAAACAATATTATTCCTAAAATATATTATTTCTATGGAATACATTATTTCAGTATTATTTCTATGAAATGATTATGGAAAGACCGCTCAGTTATTCTAAAGATGAAAATTGCAACTTATACCTTGCGAGGTTTAGAAAATATTTAATTACTGATGCATAGTTAAATTCCTCGATGGGGATAACGATCTATTTCATCTCCTGATCTTATAGTAACTCACTAAGAAGCAAGTCATTATGTAACACTCGGACATTTTTTATATATTATGCCTAAAAATAGTTTTTATCTGCTAAAACCCTTACTAATTCTTATGCTAAATTATTGCTTCCTTTAAATTATAATTGCAACTAATGAAAAGAATAAGACAACACTTATACTCATTACCACAGGATAGTATCCTGTGGTAACGAGTATAAAAGTTGTCTTATTCTTTTCATCACGAAAAGCTACCACAAGGTCGAGGCCGAAGTAGTGGATTTTGTAATTGCAACTAAATTTGAAAATTGGCTTTGAACATTGACTAAAACGAAATTAAGTGATAATTTCGAGCTCTTTTCATCTTATTAATTCCCTTAAAATAAAGGAATCAAAAGCTTGCCAAGAACTCAAAATTACGGCTGTAACGAAATAGAATGTTTTCAACGTAATGTATCCATCGTAAAGGCGTATTTGAGGATTTTATCAATTTTTTATCTCGTACGACATTTTCTGCGTCGGAACACAAAATTAGTGGACCGGAAGCGACACGCATCCGCTATTAAAATCCGGGGATCCGGTCTAAACGAGAACACGCACCCTAGCGAGCAACGCCCATCCAATTCGCGGCCCAAGCCACCGAGAGAAATATATCGAGCAGTTTTTTCAAGACATTCTCCCCTTTTACCTTTAATGAACGAAAAACACAACGAGGAACTTAAGTTAGATGAACGGCATCCTAGACTCTTTCACTCGGCGCGAACAATGGAAGCGAAGGCTGCGAAACGCAAAAAATATACGGGATCGCGTCGGTAGCATAAATCTCAATTCAAAAAGGTCGACGAATCCCAAAACCACTTCAGGAAACCGCGAAACGGGGAAAGGAGAATGGGAGATGTATAGGGAAGGCAAAGGAAAAAAATCGCGTACTATTTTATGAGTTATTTGATAAGGGCTGTAAGGTTGAGACATTATAGTGCATTAATATTATCCCACTTTAAACATAAACCATCTACAATACCTTTTGAAAAAAAATCAACATTTTTGTATTTCAAAAGATGAAGAATTCTTTTTTTAAGCGTTGATCATCTCGCACTGTATCGTTAACTGTCGTATTGCGGGCCACAGGTGAAAATTTTTGGGAAAACGAAGACCGTGCATAATTTACAAAAATAAATTTCTTAAAATATTTTCATAAATATTCAAAAATAAATTATTCCTTCGGTATACTAAATAATTTTTAGTAACAAGCTTGAATTATAATAAGAAATATGTTCTTCGATATATTCAAGAACATATTTTTCTTTACTGCCTTTCATTCTCAAATTTTAAGTAATTAGATTATTTTGATAACAATCTTCCCAGAATGTATTGCAAAAGGCAGGAAGAATTCAAGGAGGCTGCAAGTTGTGCAGGCCGTGTTTAGGCCTGTATTTCCATGCTCCACGTAGGATTCAAAATAATTGGTAGCAATAATTGTATCCAAATCAAACCATATACCCAATTGCTTGATGCAGTTTTCATCAATCTTGTTCCTCAAAGCGAGTACTTCGAATTCTTTTTTTCGGATTAGCTGCCCTGCGAGAATCAAAAAATCAAAACTTTTTCGTCATTTACTTGTTAGTATACATACAATATCTTAATCTCAAGCTTAGTCCCTTAATCTTAGGATTTCGGCTCCCAGATAGCCAATTGGGCAACGCGTTCTACTTTGGTGAAAACGATATTTGGTTCGATTACCGGTAGGAGCCTACGTGCGAAATGGCCTTCGCTGTCGAAGAACTTTTAACAATAATACTACTCTTAGGATTTTAAAACTTCAATCTAATTCAAATTGTAAAAATATATTGTTAAATTTAACTCACATAGATAGATTTGTACTAATTCGGCAAATACATATATTATTTGACTATTTTCATTTCGCAATAGTCTACATCTACATAAATACCCTGCAAGCCACCTTTCGGCGTGAGACAGGGGGCCGGGGGATAATTATCTTCAAGCATTTATATCGTATATATCGATCGCGCTAAAAATCACATAAACAAATTGCATATTACAACCTACGTTCTACGGTAATAAAATAAAGTTATTTAAACAAATAACTGAAAACTTAATACTATAAAACTTTTAAAAACTATTTCACAAATATTATTGTAACATAATTGATAGAAATTAAAAGAAAAAATTACGCACAGAATGTCTGATACGAACCGCGGATAAGAACTGATAGAACCCGTAATCCGAATTAAATAGAGGTGCATGGATTAGCGTGTGAAATTGGTCATGGCCCCTCCGTGGTTAAAAGAGAAGTGCATCTATGGAAAGGGGGAAATAGGGATGGACTTTGGGTGAGGGGGTTGAGCAGGCATGAGAAGTCGTGGAAAGTGGTTTTATGCCGGACTGGAATTTGGGTGTCGAGAAGGACGGAAGGTTTTTGCGCCCTAGCAAACCTCTCTTCACCCTCCTCGCCTCTTCAGAAAAGGGACGGCGTATAAGGGAGTTTGGGGAAGAGGAAAGGGTAAAGGATAAAGTGGAGTTGGAACAAAATGATGTCGCAACGGACCGATGGGGTATGAATGCCTCTCGGGCAAAAAAGGGAAGAGAAAGATAGGGCGTTGTAAGAAAGGGAATGCGAGATAAAGAGTTTGCGAGTTGCATTATTCTCTCCCTCGTACCTTATCTCATTCTCCGCTTTCATCTTCCTTCCCCGCTTTCTACATTCATTTGTAGCGTTTTTGCATGTACCTCGTTATGCTTCTATATCTACCTTCATTTCATTGAATATTTCTTCACCACTTCTTTGATTGCGCTATTTTCTTGTTTCGTATTTTGCGGAAATTTCTTACTTGTATTGCAAATGATATGTTTTCCATTGGTTGAGAAACCTTATTTTACTAGGACTAGCGAGAGGTGCGGGTTCCTGCTACTATTCTTTGATAGACAGAATACTTTTCATTTATCTTTTAGTACTTAAGAGAAGAAAAATTATCTTTCGTTTTACTCTTGTCACAACATTTAATTCGTATTTGTTAATATGAAAGTTACAGATGAGTAATGATGTATAATAGTATATATCCTGATCACTCCACATTAAATGTATGTGCCATAAAAATTCTTATTTATAAGGTCATTGTGTTGCTCTTGCGAGAATTTTTCCACCAATAGTATTCTAAGGATTGTGTACTTTGCAGGATAAGTCCTGCGTCTGATCCCAAAGGAATAACAAGTGTGAAAAATAGCGACATGACTGAGACTCGAACCCAAGTCTCCCACATTCCGGGCAGGTATTCTAACCACTGAACTACGTACCATGCCGCGTCCCTTCCACACTGTCAAGGGAATGCTTTGTGAACAAGGCGAACAGCCTTCACTTAGTGGACCACTTGGACTAACTATCTCTTTTCAAATCTTGCCTAGCGCGCCTCATTCCCTTTTTAGGCCTTGCGGTAGCTAATGGTGGAGAGTTTTAGGTTCAAATTCGAATACTTTATAAATAGATCAAGGTGCGTATGTATTCGTACAACACGAATCATTTAATTCTTTCTATATTTTCTTTTTTCTCTTGCTCAGAAAAATTCTGCATCTCTGATACTACATAATTAGTCCTCATTTTATATGGTATGAGGAAAGGTACATGTTGTCGATTAAAGATATAGACTATTAAGAATATTACAGAAGGAAGGAAGTTTAAAGGGTATACCTAAGGAATTTTGATCAATTTTTACTGGGAAAGATATAGATAGTTAAACTTGAGTAATTTCCGTCCTACCACGCATTTCGGCAATTACGTGGCAATTTTCGGCGGCTAAAGAGAACTATCTTTACGTTATTTAATATTTTGGGCATTTATTTTGGAGAAAGTTAAATCGAAGTTTTTAAGTACACCATATATTATCCGTTTTACCCTCTGTATAGTATCAAATTTGTTTTCCCTTCGTATCTCTTTGCCCTTTCCCTTTTTCCCAAATATCAAGATGGGAATGATACGGACCCTAGCTAATCTAAAAATAAAGACCGCAGTCTTCGTCATAGGCTGATTCGGGCACAACTTATCGCTTTTCATTTTTATTTCTTTTTGTAGCCCTTTCTCTCTTAGTTACATCGATGCAACAGATGGAGAGGGGAAATTACTCCCATATCTGTTGTATCTGCCCTCTGGAGAGCTTTTATTTTGGTGGTTGTCAGGAAGTAGCGAGAGAATTATTGTATACCTGCAGATTAAAAAGAGAAATGATATTCACCCCAAGAATAAAAGGCCTTTTTAGGGTAACTATTCAAAATATTCCGTAGAGTTAAGGTAGAAAAGACCATTAAAACCAGTTATGTACCATGAACTGCGTATTAACATATTTTTCTCATTTGAAAGCATGACATCTCTTTTGACACCAACTACCAACTGATAATGAGAAATTAAGATGAAAAGTTAACTGAATCTTTTTATCGAATTGATACATGTGTGCAACTCCGAGCATGATGTCGTCAAAAATATCAGCCCTGGGAAAGTTGGCTGCTGCAGAGGTTGTTTAATTAATAATACGCTTAAATTGCCTTGTTTTCTGTATAATATCTCTTTTGCCATAAAATGACAAACCCATGAGATAAATTCCGTCCCAAGTATGTTGGTCGTGATTCCAAAATGCTACCTCCAAAAATTGGAAGAAAGTTGGCTACAGTTTTTAGTTTAGAAATTTCAAGATTTTAGAACTTCTTTTCCGTCTGCTAAGAACATATATTCTTTTAACATACATTCTTTTTTAACAAAAATTCCGGAAATAATACTTCTACAATAAATATTTTTATTTATTTACAATCTTTTCCTTTTTTCCTCTTCCTCCTTTGGAACTTGGATGAATCTAGAGCATTGAATTTTTACCTATATTACTGAACGTTGCAGCCAGAGTTCGAAGCTACGCGCCTATGAGACCGCGCAATACTTTCCTTCAGTGCCACCAGAGTAATTCGTTGAGCGCCCACTATTAATTGGAAATTTTGAGAGCCTATACAGCGTTTATGACGCAGCTCCATTAACTGAGCGTCTGCGCTATTTTCTTCCGGCCCAAAAATAAAAGTTAGAGAAAACTGTAGCTGAAGTCAACGTTACCTTGGCAGGTAGTAAACCAAATCAGAGCAAATATCTCGTGAGGCTTAAAAAGCGAATTGAAGATGATATTAGGAAAATAAGTAATTCAAGATTAGAAAAAGAAGCACTTTCGGTTATGCTTAAGATATCTACTTGGTCAAGCCAGTCTAGTTTCAGATACGTACCACAGATGGTTTCATTCAAAATGCATTCGTTATGAACGGAAATTACAACTGACAAACCTAATGAGTTGATTTCCAGCAGTAAAGAGCAATGACTTCAGTGTCTGAGGTCGAAAAAGCCAGAAATTATCCGCATCAGCCTTCCGAGGTAAAGACATTTTCGTACATGAATTCAATGGAACTTACTCCGGAAATAGCCCGCTATTGAAAAAAGTTATGTATTCTCTTCCAGAGGACGATCGAAGACGTTGGTTGCACACTTAGACTGCGGAACGTTCATAATTGGCCTCAAGTGGGTCGGCCGCTCTTTCACTCCTCCACGACAATGTCCAAGTGGAGCTCCGGAACTCCGAGTCTGCTAGGAAATAAATTTGAAAGCGAAGTAACTTCGCAGACAGACGTAAAAAAGACTTGAGCTGAACTTGGAAACCATGGCAGAGGGATTAACAATCGTCTCTTTACGATAAAATTTCGAAAAATATATTTCCACGAAATAAAAACAACCTTGCATCTCTCCTCCGCAAAAAGATTGACGAATATGAAGCGTAGAATTGTTCGGAGAATGGATTACAAGGGGACAGGGAGGGTATTTTTTCGCTATTCTTGGGATGAAAAATATAACGTCGATGGCAATCAAGTCCCTCCGAGAAGAATACGTCCATTTCGAAGACTTAATTTCTGTGGCAGGTTAAAGATTAATGGATCTTCTTTTTAAAAGATGGAAATTTTCCGACGCAATTCCTTCATAAATCACGATGCCTTTCCATTTCTATAAAGTAGGTCATTACGTCCATTGTCTTCTCACCGAATGAGCTTCTCGAATCCTGGGAGAAGAATGCGAAATTAAATTGATTGTCCCTTGCCGTAATGAAGAATTCTTTCTTCCTTTTCAAAGCGAAATCTTTGGATAATGTTCATGAAGGGTTGCGATGGTGGTAATATCGAAAACAGCTGAACAAATTATATATCCACTTAATCGTTAGCATCCCCGCGCTAATTTTTCATACAGTATTACATGCACTAATGTAACCGTATCCTCTAACCTCTATTCCAAGTAATTGGATATCAAAGCAATATTTCTTGCTGACGCATACTAAGGAAATAGTTCTACAAAAATTAAACTTTTTTATCTATGGCTATAACATAAACTTCCTCAACAACCCGAATATTGTACGAATATCAGACGTACCGCACTCACATAGAAACAATAAACCCGCTGAGCAAGATTACATATCGGTATTCATTTAACATGGTTAGTGAGAAAGTACTCTAAAGTATTGTTACGTGGAAAAATAAATGAAAAAATTAATTCATATCCGAGAAAAAATCATGGAGTAGATGTTATCTGGCCTTAGAAATCAATGTCTAAGCTCTTCATGTTATACTTAGAAACTCACAAGAAAGGAAATTTTATTTTCCAATATTTCACAAAGCATAACACATTTCCGATCCGTTTTAATAGTTTTTATTTCAGAAACCAGAAGTACATGTATTACTCCTTGCAGTTTAATGGAAAATGATTATCTTATTGCAAATAAATTACGTCAAGTAGTTTTAATCAATGATATTCTAATCAAAAGGAAAGACGAAAATCACCGTTATGCAAGAAGAAAAGGCAAAAAATATATAATAAAGTAAAATATAATCTAAATCAGAAGAACAACTGAATTACTGCATTTCCAGTTACCGAGGCCTTTCTTGGTGTTTCCACCATTAGCACAAATATATTTCGTTAATTTATAGGGTGCTAGTCTCCTATTTTTCCGTAAAATTAATTATGGAAGTGATTAATTCCTTTATTTTTTTCAAACACACTTAGTCTACGATTTAACTTCGGAAAAACTCGTCCGTTCGTCCACACTTATAAATGCATCTATCTTCACGAATGGGATGGTAATTTCTTTTTTCAATTACGCTTCTTTTCGCGCCGTTAATTTCCCCCGTCTATTGGATAAAGAACTTTTAATGGGAAGGGAAACCTCGGTTTAATGCCTGAACTAATCACCTCCCGACTAATAATTACTTGCTAATACTCCGGCGCGGTCATAAAACAAGCAGCCGATCTCCGAGGAAAAATGGGAGGGACGGAGCGTTTGACATTTTTTGCTTCTCGCATCGATTTTAAGGGCTTACCCTTCCCTGGATTTCGCTGGCTGACCGCTTCGAGATAGAGATACAGGGAGAGGACTGGGAATGCGATAAAGATAGAGCAAATAAAGGGAAGCGAATTAAGGGAAAGCGCATGCTGTTTGGAATGAGCGTGAGTAATGAAAGATTTCAGAAATTGGAGAACGAGGGCAGGGGTGCGAGGCCATTGAGCAGTGCTACCCAGCCATTTAACCAGTTTAATCACTGAGCATTTCACGATAGGCTTTTATTTGCTTCGCGCTCAGGAAATATTTTTCAGGTACGATTTGCCTCAAATAATTCTCTTAGCAATCAAAATATTCTTAGTACTGTTTATCCGATTCTTAACTTTATTATATCGTGAACATGGGTGCGTCCATGCAACATACCTAAGTCTTTCTCTTGAGAGGCGTTTTCAGGGAAGTATTTCAGTCTCTAACATTACATAATTGTGGCTTGCCTATCGCAATCTAGTCTTTCTTTAAATGTATCCAACGAAGGAGAACTTAAATGATTATTATCAGGTCACCGAAGTTAGTTTGTAGGTTATGTGGATATGTATAATAAGTAAGCTAATGAAATATTTGTATGAGTTCTGCTACACTAGAGCACACGCGCAATGTAAGAAGACCCTAAGTTGCAAGCACGTTTCATATGTCAATTTCAATTAGTAAGTATAGACGTCAGAATGGTAAAACATGCTATGAAAGAGCTGAACTAGAGAAAGACTATCTATTATTTAAATTATTTCCTTGCTACCAACTCTTTAAATTTTAAGTTTGTTGCAATATCATTAGTTATTATAATGCAGCATAAGCAATAAATTGAAGATATTACTACTCTCTAATATTTACAATGATTTTTATTACCACTGCCTTTTGCCTTAGAAGACCCCCATCATCAGGTGAACTTTGCAAAACAAGCAAGCATTTTATGTATAACCATTAACCTCTTTGCGTAGTTTACCTCTGACCTAAGGCTCATTTGATTAGCTGAATCACAATTAGTAAGTAATAGCAACTACATAAGAATGTATCTATTATTTAAATGATTTCCTTGTTAACATCTCTTTCAAGTTTGTGACAGTATCTTTAGTTATTTTAAGGCAGCATAAATAAGAAAGTGAAGAAATCACTTTCTAATATCGGCAATTATTTCTATTACCACTGCTTTACATTAGAACTCACCTATCATGAGATGAGCTTTATTATCCCAGCATTTTATTTGGAACAATCAACCTCTTTACTTAGTTTAACTCGGATCTGAGGCTCCCCCGATGGTAACTAAAACATAATTACCGATGAGAACTTATTTAAGTACTAGTGGAAATGTTAATATCATTAAAAAAAATTATTCAGTTATGACGCGAAGTGTCGTCAAAGCATATAGATGCCCCAACAAGCAAAAGGTCCTAGGCGGTAGAAGGGTTCGCCAGGCTCTAAATTCACCTCTAGAGAAGGGTATTCTCCATGATTCATGGTGGTCCACAATCGACTGGGGCATTTGAAACCATTAAGAGGCCTGCGAATTTCTTTTGAGGATTTTTTCTCGAGATTGAGAGCATTCAGGGTACTGGGGGCGACTTTTTTCCCTTCCATACCTCGTCCCTATCTTCCTCTGGACCTAAAACCGCAATATCTTTCTCCCTCCATCTCTTCCTATCCTTCCTCAGGACGGAGCTCATAGGCTTCAGCCACTTGCTCGTGTTTTAAGCCCCTCAGCCGTTTATTTGCTTGGCTCGGATTAGTCTCATTGTATCGAAATTGGTTTCGTGAGGTGCTCGTGGGTCGTTTTTCCTCTAACCAGTCTTCCAGGAGAATGTATGAGGTATGTTAATGGGAAATAGTTCCTTCTTGGGAAGTACATTATTTGATCACTGTTCTACTACTAAAGCTATTGAAGATAAATTCAGATAAACATCCCGAGTGTAAAAAGTCTACTCTGCTTAACTGGTCGATACATCCTATGTTTTCTTCCTTAACGTTCTCTACTTTTATCTTTAGACAGTTAAATCAAAGAATAAGTTACGTTTCTAAAGAGAAATCAGGTAACTTTAAGGTCACGATTAAATAACGCTTCCGCTTGATATGGCCTATTGAAATTTTTCACTTCTTTCGGGCAATCATATTGAGGACTATTAAATCCGGAGGATTAAAGCGCAAATAGACTCGAATTTTCCTTCTCTTTAATTTTTACCGTCTTTTGGTAAAAAAAGCTTCAGTTTACGAGAATGCGTTTAAGGAAAGTATTGGTCTATGTTATCAATGATAAAATTTATTAATCCTTTCGAAACCATTTTTCTATGGCTTGAATCAAAATATCCGTAATCTGTGAGTCAAAAATCATTTAGTTAATGTTAAAATGAGAAATTATCGATATATATCTCTCCAAATGGTTCTCTCTGCTTAATAATATTTGCAGAGATATCAGTATTCATGTTGTTAAAGGACAAATTTGAACTTCGAGCTCATTAAGGATTTTGACATGACTAGCTGTCATCACTCATACCTGCCTTCAGAAGACTTATATGTGAGAGTAGGAAAACTTTTATCCATAAACGTATTTACCTCATTTTGCTTCTCTCACACGAAAGAATTCTCCAAGAAGATCGCATCTGAAGTGAGATGAATTAAACCTGATGTGCGATTTCTACTATTTCTAAAAGAATCTACCTTTTACTAAGCATGTAAATTGCGCATGAAAATAATCAAATTATTCTTCATGATTTTCAGTGGGTAAAAGTATTCGTAAAAGTGCTATAATCGAAGTAAGAATTTGTTATTTTCTAGAAATGTAAAATGCCAGAGTTGATCGAATCAACGCTTTAAAGTCATCTAAATTGTTTCTTTTTATTCAAAACTCCATCATCATTCGGATAATAACCAATACCTGGTTTTACCATAAAGTTTCTTTTGCCTATGTTTTCCGGAGTTTTTGAAGATATTGATTTGTTTTTAAAGATTTAAGTTAATTATAGTCAGATTATAGTTAATTAAGTACAGAGGTTGGGAGGAAGAGGACCCATTTTGGCCTAACCTTGCCGTAAGAGTAAAATAATAAATATAATTATAAAAGCGTATTCAATCCCATATCAGCGAACAAAAACCGATACGCTCGTAAACAAAATGACGATCACAAGAAAGCACTCCAAAACAAGTAAGGTCCCACTATCACCAAAGTCTTCTAACCTCGCAGAAGAAAATGAGACAGAGCTATAAAACATGGAGTATGTAAATTTTGGGGAATCGTAGCCAAAAAGGGGAGAAATGGGACGAGTAAAAAATGGATAAGGAATGAGGCAAGGTATGATTTGAGTGGAGGAGGGGTTAAAAGGGTAGAGGGCGTGGCATCTTTCCAGAGGCACTGCTGAAGAGGAGACACGAGGCTGGGAAACAAGAAATAGCGATAAATTGGGGACAGGGTAAGAGTGGATTGGAACGTGGGGAAGGAAGATGTCGAATAGTTTAAGTCCGCGGGGATGAAATTGTATCGGGGGTCGGGAGAGATAGGTTCGAGATGGATCGAATAGGAATATTGAATAGCGGATGAAGGGAGACGAGAGAGCATACATATTTAAAGAGGTGGCGGTGAAGGAATCAGGTAAATAAGAATGTAAAGACGATGAAGAACGAGGGGAGAGTAAGGATGCGAAAGAGATCGATCTCGGAGAGGAAGGGTTAAACACGAAAACTTGATTAGCGCCCCTGATGGAGTTGGGATAAGGAGTTAATCCTCACTCGGAGCCGTTTTCAAATTCCATTGCCTCCGGCATTTTCATTTCATCAACGCCGTTATGTTGGGGAAAAAACTCCCCCGAAAAATACTGAAGATCATCCGAGGACAAAATATTTCGAAGATTCGGATCATTACTGATAACAGCAGGTGTTATCAAGAGGACATCGTATGGCTTGTTAAGCAAGTTATCGTGGAATATCTCAAGCCATAAAGAACATGGAAAACCCTGGTTGAGGTATTCATTTATATTATCTCTGAATGCCAGTTACTGATGTAAGATATCGCACGAAATTTACATCCGTAATTAGAGTAAAAAATTTAAATCTAATAGCCTGAGCGATCACACCACTCAAACCAGTATATATTGAAAGGAGTCCGACTAAATTACGATAATTACAGCTTTTCCCTCATCATCAATCGTTTTGCTTAATTGCTACACCGCCATTTAAAGCAGAAAATAATATATTACTCACATTCAGCAAATTCAGTTCGTTGTATCAGTGATGTATTTAACACAAGGCAAATAGTTTCTAGAGCATTACATACTACGCAGATTCATTACTATTATGTCTGAATTTTAAAGAAGAATTAAAGAATTAAAAAAGTCCATTGAAGGCATAAATAAGGGATAAGATTAAGTTTACCCATTTATACTTCTCTAATTCACTAATTTGTTTGGATTTTGAATGGAAATTATCAGAAAAACCGAAGTATAAGTAGTATTGTAAAAGAGTTTCGACAACATAGGTCCTTTCTCACGTGGGTCCCCAGCGGGAATCGAACTCCGGAATACTTCCACCAAAGGTGAACGCGTTGCCCACACGGCTATCCGGGAGCCCAGTCAGATAATTCATATGTAATATATTGTAATAACTCCCTCCGAAGCTAGCCATAAGGTGAGATGTTCATTCTCAATGAAAAATTAAACATTTCATCATCCTACATATACATTCCATTAACAATATACAAATATGTAATACGTCTGACGTAACCTCTGACGATTAGTACAAGGAAAATATCTTCTCTAGAAGAAGCTACATACATGTAGACATAAATCCACCTCATTATTAAGGAATCAAGTTGGTTTCAGATGTGCATTCAAGACGAATTCTCGGAATCATTCTATGTACTAAGGATCGCCTCTCATATTCAACTGTAGACGAAAATATGAATTTTATTTGCAGAAGTAAAAGAGAGTCCAAAAATCTCCTTACCTTTTCCTGCCTTCCATTTCATGTTCCAGAAACTTTAAAGAATAAGAGGAGGACCTTGTTTCTTGCCTTTTTCATCCTCGACGCGAAGACTTTTCGAGTTTTTCACACAAAGGACGCCACCAGGAAAAGAAACCTGTGCAGAAAAATATGGGGGAATCGAGCAAATAAAAAGAGAAGGAAAACGTTGATGAAGAGGGATGGATAAAGGTAGAGGGCGGCGGAAGCGAGAGGCGAACGAGTTTAGAAGCAAAGTGGTGGGTGGGGAAGAAGCAGGCTTTTCGCGCTTCGAGGGGCGTTTTAGCCTAGGAGTTTGAATTTTCAAGAAGTCTCGCGGAAAGAGGCAAAGAGGGTTCTCCCATCGGATCCCGAAAGCTACACAACAGCGTTTAAAATTCTTGGAAGTTTACCGTCGAGCTTTTTGAATCCCAGATTGATGAGGTAATGCGGGGGAAAGAGCAATCATTCTGTTGCTAATGAACGCTCTGGTCGCTCCCGAGTTCTTATATAAATTATGCCGAGAAAATCGTCTGCGTCGATTCCAACCAGAGTTTTTCTCTCTTTCTGTCAATTTGCCAGTCCTCCCCGGTTTCGGAAATGTTTTCCGAGGCTTCGACGCGTTCCGTCATTTGATGGGCACGAAAAGGAATATAAAATTTCAAACACGGTCCAAAAACGATTTCCTTCTAAAGTCAAACAACAGTCAAGTGAAACATTTTCGCTAAGAAGAGGAAGTTTCCGTTTCGTCATGTTTCGTCTGTTAACCGGAACTTGGAACTTAAGTCAGGAAAATTTATCCCAAACACTAGAGGAAAGGAGTTTGATCTTTGGTTTCGTAGGATCGTTTACATTGCACAACAAACTTTCTTCAAGACCCCATCTCGACGTTTCTCGGAAAATCCAAGGATTTTATGGTTTCTATCACTAAAATGTGTTCATGATTTACTACATTTTAAGCTTTACAACAGTTTTACCCCGATTCAGGTTGAATACTTTGTAATGATTGCAATTTATTGTAATGAGAGAATGTTACCGTGAATAAACATTGTGGTATTTAGTTATATCTCATGCTAATTAGGCGAAATCTAAAACTATCTCCCACTTTTTCCATAACGGAATATTTTCACCAATTTTCACAATCAACTATTTCTTTAATTATAGTAAAATATTTATCCTAAAGAAAAGATCTAGTTCCTATATACATACAAAGAAATGCATATGAATTTTTCATTTCGTAGATTATATTTATTTATATACTTTTAGCATTGCATTCTATCATCTAAAACAAAGACCTTGGTTTTTTGGACGTAGAGGAGTTGCCTTAAAAACAAAATACTTGAAAAAATATATTTATAGAAGCAGTGAATGTTGGGATAAACACCGGTGCTGTACAATCAATGAATTTATTAGAGATAACTACATCATGTTATCTAAAAAGCATGCAAAACCGTGATTACGCTTAACTAAACACATGTAAGATACAAAATCCAATCAAGAATTTCTCCCAAAAATTCTTCGAAGATGTATATAGAATATAGAGAAAAATATTCCGAAAATGAGGAGTGCATGGAAATAGGGAAGCATCCCGTCTATTGGAGAATAAACAAAGTCCGTTTGGTTGCTCCGAGAAGCGAACAATTTTCCAAAGTCGCTCTCGTCGAGCCTTTGAAACTATGAGCATATAAATACACTCACAGAATGGAATAAAATATTGAAGCCACTTTCATTAATTTTTTCCTTCTACCAGGAAGGAGAAAAACTCGCGGGCTGTTTAAAATGAAAACACAAAAACATCTCGAAGTTCGAAAACCACGGAACTCTTTTCCGTTGTCTCGAAGTAATAATCCTAGCCTTAAAGAGAGTACTCGTATGTCTCTCAAGAGGTTCGCGGTCCGCGAAACTTACCATTCGGGCAAAGGGAAGGGATGGAAATAGGTCGGTGCTGAGAGAAAATTTCTTAATATACGTACTTATTCCTAGATGTCTTTCTTACATAAAACAACCAACAATTCGATAATGAGTACAATATTTGAGCATTCTTTCTGAACAATTATTTCAATATCAGGGGATGCGCGAACATTCCGAAATATAGGAAGAATAATATACGAAATTAGGGAAGGTTTAATGGAAAATCATCATGGATGGTATCGCGGATCATTGATTTCATACATTTATTAGCTCTCTTTTTCCGACAAGCGCATAAATTCAGAAATAACACACTGAATGTGATATCAAGAAAAACCTCCAATCGTTTGCGTTGATGATTGATTTGTAACATATACTAGAATCTCTTTTCCTTTATTTTATTGTTCAAAAAACAGATTGTATTGGTCAAAAAAGGAAGACAGCCATGGAACAAGGTGATAATACTAAATTTTGTTTCAATATGACTCGAGTTGTTACAGACATGTTTGTATTTAAACTACTTATGACAGCAAAGAAATGAAAAATTTATAAACAAGGTGATGCAAAATGCGGAATTTCATATCATCAGAGCAGCAAAATCTTTCAGGAATGAGATCTTTGTTTAGAAATTATATTAAAGTCATATTGTATTAAAGAAGATATTAATTTACATTCTTTCCATGAATAATGTTCATATACTATCGTATATTTTCATAGTGTATTTCGACTTGCTTCAACAATTTATTGTCAAATGAGAATCAGTTTTTTCTTTTATCTAAAATAATTATCCGCTTTAAAGTGATTTTCTCACTTCAGAATACCTCTCACGATGCAATCACTACTTCCACTGAAATAATTTACCGCTAAAGCTATTATCAAACCAAATCATACCTCTTTCGATAAAATCACTACTTTGCTCAATTCCTTTATTTCATCCGTCATTCATTCGTCAATTAGAAAAGCTTTGGTGGAATCTCTGGAAAAAATTTCCGAAATAGCTTACACGTGACACTGACAATCGCGCATCGAAAAGATATCCATTTGAAAATGACCAACGCTTTCACTTTATAGCCCTCGGGGAGAAAAACGAGATAGAGAAATCGAACAAAAAAAAGAGTGGGAGGGCGGCAAAAAAGCGCAAATTCCCTGCGGTACGAACTTATAAAACTCCGACATTTGGCAGCGGAGAGAGAGAGAGAGAGGCTAGAGGCGCGGGAAAGGGAAACAGAAAAAAAGCCGCGCTTTAGTGTCTCAAGTGGGCTCATCAGAGATGGAGTCGGGCAAATGGAAGTGAGGAAAAGGAAGGCGGTGCATTAAAGGTGAAGGAGGAGGGAATTTTCCGAATTTTTCTCTCTCTGTGTTCGCGGCGACCGTGGGAGAGGAAGACCACGTCGCCGCGATGCGAGGAGAGAGTCGGCGGCGGTTTTCGGAGGAGAGCGGCGGTGGCGTCGGCGGTGGATGGGGTAAAAAGTAAAAGGGAGCGAGGCGCTTGCTTTTAATGAGGGAGCGGCAGAGAAAGTGGGAGAGACGAGATGAAGATAAATGTTGATGAGAGGAGACACAAGGCGGGGAGGACCCCAGAGGCGAGCAACACTTTGAATAGAAAGAGTTTAGAGCTATATTTTACGCGGGCGTATCTCGAAAAATTACGCCAGCGACGATTCTGAATCGCAGCCATGGTTAGCGTATTCTGACGCAATACAAGAGAAACTTGTTACAAATGCGTAAAATGGCGACGAAGGAACTCGTTGGGATGAAAATTCCAATGCAAAGGAGACAAAATGAAACCTTACTTCTATGTTGTGACACAAGTTGACCTCAGTCATTAATGCGGCAACAAGAAGCACATTAAGATCTGCAGCTCGAATACAGGGAAGGAAATGAGGAACTCCGAAGCAGTGAAGTCGGTGTCATAGTAAAAAACGGTGCTAATCCTATGTTCTATCAATGTCCTGTACGAATAGAACAAATAAATTCTTACATCTGCTTAATAAATAAATTCTTGCATCTGCTTAATGTTTATTATTATTTTCTATCCAGAAAGCTTACCCAAATGTTCTTTCATGAGAAACTTACATAATTGGTCGTTAAATTTTATCACGAATCGCCTCTTATCCTCTTTGATACATACTTATATGTGTCAAATATAACTAGGAGATACTCCAGGCCTTAATTAATTACTGTTATACTTGGTGAATTTTAACTCGTCAAAATCTACTTTGCAAAACTTGTTCTAAGTAGACACAGCAAGACTATTTTCAAAGAACTTTTAGCACTTTGTCGACTAGTACTTATGCGCTTATATCATTCGGCATCTTTTAGACGGCGACCCAAATTTTCTCCAATTATGCTAAAGTCATTAGCATCTATTTCTTTACTTTTACTCTGTGCAAGGGAAACAATTTTCCAAGTAACTCCAACTTTTTGGAATTCTAAATACATTTTCAATAGGCACTACCTGCTGTGCGCTTAAAAAACATTTTGTTTGAGGAAATGGATGCAAACAATTGCCTTTTCAGAATCTATGAAATACAGAATTTTACTTAATAAACGTTTGCTTCGAGCACATCCATACTTCTTTTCGCATTTATACTTCTATTCTTAAATCGGTTATTAAATATTAAATCCTTTAAGAGAATTAAATAAATTCATTAATAATATAAGAAAATTCGAAATATTTTCCACAATATGCCAATAATGTTCCGATTAAGAACCACTTCCATTCCCATAAAATAAAATGCACCTGTCATTAGCAGTTACCTGTATTCAGAGCCGCGCCCAGCCTATCTACCGCCCGGATGCGAGTATAATTTGCCGCCCCTTATAATTAAATACCAAATCCATATACATCCTGATTTGCAGGTAAACATTTTTTTGTAAGATTTTGAAAAACCATTGTTTTATGACTTCGTTTCCCACTTTAATTTGATTTTAATAAATCAGTAACCCTTAATTATGCATATTCGCTATGTTGATATAGTGAACGGTCATTATAAGTAAATAGTTGACTTTGTTTTTAATACGTTAGCAGCAACAGTCTCCGGAAGTTTCGATAAAACACCCGAAGCAATTTGCAAATTAGGAATGACTCAGACCAAATCTCTAGAAAATATATATTTAAAAAACTGAAGAGGTTTTTTTCTTAATATAACATCTATTGTTGGTTCCAATTCTTCGATAAAATATCTGCACAGATATTCCTTTCTCGTCTTGAGTTAACCATAATACTTTTCTCTAAACGTTAGCCAATTTTAAATTTCACATCATAATCTCTCCTATATAAGTTTTGCTTATCACACAGAAAGTACGAATAATGTTGATCTAATAAGAAAAATGGTTGGCTACCTTCTGTTGCCGTCCTTAAGATGCCGCAGCCTAGGTGCGATGCACCCCTTGCACCCATGGGACGGTGCGGCTATGCATGCATTGCACAAGAATTATGTCTTAGAGGGTCATAAAAATTAAGCATATAGATAGCATTCGGTAAGTAATGGAAACGTTTGTCACCGTGTCAGATGAATTAAGAAGAAGCCTTTAAATTAAAAGTGGAACTGTGGAATGAAAATTCTCAAGGGAGTGTCTTTTGTTTCAAGAATTGAGACAGCTAATGTGAGAGATGATGTTCTTTCAAAACTGTTCCAAAAATAGCAGACGAGGAGGGGAGATTTAAGGAGGAACCAATAATTAAAAGGATATTTCGGAAGAAATAAAGGACAGATACAAATATGAATAGAAAATTAAGGACTGTCAGTGAAAGAGAGGCAAACGAGAATGATTCCCTTTGTTCAAGGAAATCATTCCCATTGTCTCTGGATGAAAAAGGGAAAGTGAAAAATCCTGGGAGGATAATTAAGAGTTCTAAAAAAACTTATCTTGAAATTCGCGCCTCTCTTATATAGAATCAGAGGAGAAATCGTAAACTGCTGAAAATCTCTTTCCTACCCGTATCGGTTACTTTATCAACGTCCAGAGAATTAAGCCGATATACTTTTTTGACGAGTTTCACCCCTCTCCAAAAATATTCCCTAAAATATGAATGTCAAAATCACTCTCCAAGTTCTGTATCTATGATTTCATAAACTGCTTGCGTAATATTATTGTATGATACGACTATTTTAGTTCTCCTTTAAGTTATAGTATCTGTAATCCTTAGGCTGCTGAGATTCAACTTTAAAATCCCTGTCTTTAAGTTGAAGAACCCAACAAACAAGTCCAGTATAAATTTTTATATTTCCCGAACTTTCCATGCGCCACGTTCTTTTCACTACAAGAATAAGCCCCAAAAGCGGAACTTTATATGTTTCTCTCATGATTTTGTCGCCGAAATTTTACCACTCTGCCATCAGGGTCTATGGAAGCGGAAACGATTGCGTGTTTTTTTTATTTACAAATGCCTTTCCGTTCGCGAAACTTTAATTAAACCTCTTTCCAACGCGGAAACGTCACTTGAACGTTATCAACTCTCCACACCGAACAAATTTTTGATTTTTATTTATTTCAGCTCCGGTTTCTGTGAAGGGAGAACTTTTGCTCGCATCATATATAAACTTGAATGAAAAACATACAAGAAGCCCTTATGGAGCTACCGCTCTTCAGCACTATAATGGGGTTCTTCCCTGCGAATTGATTAACAGTGAGTGAACTGTAATTATGTGAGGCCGAAGCAGCGTAATATGAAAGGCTTCAAATATATTGAGGGAGGAGTGAGAGTACGAGGCATCAGAGGGGAGAGGAAAACCGGAGTATTAGAACGAAATGATAGAAGCTGTTGGGGAATTCTCGCGGTAAGTTTGCGAAACAGGAAAGGAAAATACATAGAAGGGGATACACTGAAAGTGTGCGGATAGCTGAGAAAGCGGTTCCGAGTTTGTTTCCTGGTGGGGGGCTCACGTGCGAAATGACCTTAGCTGTTTAACCACTATTAACAAAATTAATAACAATTGTCAAAATATTTGTTGTTGCTAAGCGATGTTAGAAAAAAACGGGATTATTTTTCATGAAGATAAGTATATTTAATTACTTTTTGCATCTCGAAGTTGCATAGATAAGTTTAGAGTCATTAGCAAGAAATATAACGTAAATTCGCTGCTCCTTCGAATTTTGACTTTAAGATACAAGAAACCAATTATATTTTTTATGAATAATTAACCAAGTTCCTTTTTTTATTGTTATTGGTTATCCATTGCCCATTGGCATTTTATTTCCGTACATATATTTCAATATACTCCCCCATCCACGTAAATAAAAAAAGAGATAAATAGAATGAAAAAGATTTTTTTTAATTACTACTAGAGGAAATACTGGATGGGGAATAGGAAGGAGAATTATGAACACTAGTAGAAGGGAGAACGCAACTTCGCAGTTTCGCTAAAAATAAACAGCTGGAAACTACAAAGTCATGAACTCTCTTCTCCTTCGTGACTTTCCACGAATTCACTCCTTATGATGATGATTTCATTAAAAACACAATTTAAAAGTTCTTCTAAAAACATGTATGAAATCGCAACTTTTTGCTCGTAATTTTCTTCAGGACAAGGGGAGATTTAATACAAAGTATGAATGAATGAATAGAGTTTATTAAAGCAATCTTAGGCCAAAGTTGGCTTCCCTTACACTCGTAATTAATTTTTAAAACATAAGTTAAATTAAATCGCTAGAAAGATAAAAAAAATATATGACAACAAAAAAAGATGTGAGGTTGTTAGGAAAAATATCTCTACTGAAGGTTGAAGAAGAAAAAAAAACTCGGTACTGGAAACAACCATAAAGAAGGGGTTGAAATTTAAACATGGAAACAGAAAATATAAGGTACAAACTAAGAACATCCAATTAACACAATCAATATATACTTCGAGCAGTTTTTATTTACTAAATATTATACTTATACTAGTATTATATAGTACATATGTATTAATAATTTATTAAATAATAGGAGAAATAGTACGCTTCAATATTAGCACAGCATCTGAATGAAGGAATAAGAGACAAAGTATTGGAATAAAGGGAAGGATGTTTGATAAAGATAGTTAAATAGATACATAGACCCTCTGTTGGCGAGGTTGGGCCTCTCTTACGCGTAACCTCTCATGTCGTTGTAATATTTACAGAGTTTATTTAAAAAACAGAGACAGAGAGTAAAGTAATTTCTCTTTTTCCTAGAGTTTTGTAGAGTAGAAATAGAGGCCAAAGATAATCATAACGTAAAGAACGATGTAACTAGATAAAATGACTATTTTTTGAGTGATGAAAGGGAGAATTTATATTGTTAAGGAACATGTGGCCATAGTGAAAATAGTATTACAACTATACCCTTAAAAATTTAATTAGCAGTAAAATTCAATGAAATGTTACATTTTTAGCATTGTTTATACCTAAAAATCCCTATCGCTGAAAATGGAGGTCTTCATTGATGTGGCATCGTTTATTAGGAAGAGGGCGCATTAAAATGTTTCGAGAATTGTTAGTTATCGAACTTTATTTCTCAATTATATTAATGCTGAAATTTACGATTATGGCCCCTATATGATAATTTCTATAGCTACTACTTTTAGAGTATAAGTATACTTAGCGAAACTAGATGAGATGATTTTGGAAATTTTACTTTCCTTACTTTCCGGAAATTGCTGAGATAAATTGTTTCGATATGGATTTAAAATGATCTATTCGGATCAAAGGTAATATTAAATTATCTGGAAATAAATCATTTCCTCAAAATATTAAAAAAATACTGGGATCAGGTACTTATAAAACCCCATATATCATAGTTTCAATATCCAATGAGTTAAAGTGGAAGATGGCTAGAATTTAAACGATTTATGAGATCTCTCAGATGTGAGTCTAGGATTAGATAAGGCCGGGGAAAACTCCTCGGTAATTTGTCGGGGAGGCTTTCACACCGTGCAAGCGTTTGCGCAATTGTCCTGACGATTTCATGCGCCAACTTCGTCATATTTTCGTAAGTATGATGAAAGCGCCAGCGAAAAAGGGCGAGGAAAAGGGTAAAGAGCGGTTTCCTACGGTAAAAATGGAAAATGCGTGAAAGAAGGAAACGTGGGAGAATGGACTATGAGAGAAGCTTACGAAAAAGGAGAAAGTAAATTAGCGTAAAAGAGCAAGAGAGAGGGAAGAGAGGTGAAAGAGGACTTTATCTCCGTAAAGTATGGGTCTGAATTAAGAGGGAGAGAGGGGAAGAATGGACGGTGAATGCGGGAGAAGGAATGGAGAATTAAGAGGAAGGAAAAAGGGGTAAATGAGATAGAAGAAGTGATGTGGATGCTCAGAATGAGAAAGGGGGAGAGAGAATTCCATTGTTTTGGAAGAAAATGTAATTAATGAAGAGGAAGACATGGAAAAGGCCATGTTGTAAAAATTGTCATCTTTTACTAGATACAAAATCAACTTAAAATTAAAGAAGTGATGTGATAGCGACAATGAGTTTACTTTTCCTAGGTTATATTAAACCCAGGCTATTTTCTCTAAGTTATGAGTTCTCGAAGGTATTTTCTCTAACTTCAAATTTAAGATTCAATACTTTTTATTACTATTATTGCTGAACTACGGTTATGCTACATTCCTGGTGGCATTTTTGTACCTGCATAATTACGTAATGTATACCCTATAAACATGATAAAAATATAATATATAACTAATTACCTTAATCAGCTTATATCTCACTGTTTAATTAGCTATCACTTATATTGCTTTACCACACCGCACAAAAGGTTAAGATGATTTCACAGTTACTCATGATCTTTTAGAAGCTCAAGGAAAACCATTCGAAGCTCTAAGCTCATTTAAATAAGATAGATAAAAGAAGAAAAATAGAAACTAAAGCTGAAATAGACTTTCATAGGAAATAATGAGTGAAAAGGAGAATGTACCGTTAAAGAAGGGGTGATGCGAAGAAAGAAAGAGAACCAACTAGGAAACTAAGAGTATTAAGAGGGATAGAAGAGAACAGAAAATGGGCTTAAATACTAAGTAGAGAATAAAGAAGAAAGAGGAGATGAAATAGGCGAGCCCATAACGGATGGAGGAGATCATGGAAAGAGTAAAGGAAGTATGGAAATGAGGCTAAAGAGGATTTGAGAACTTAGTGGATGGAGGCGAGGCATAAGACGGGAGACTTGCCAGCGTTGAGGTAATAGGAGTGAAAAGTGTCTGCAAGGTGTTGAGACGGATGTTGGTGTAGACTAGTTAGGAGATGGAGTGGGAGGTTTTGAAAATCGAGAGGAAAGAGAGGGATTCGGCTAGGGAACTGAATAAAGGGTTTCGCCGCATATCGGAGCATCCGCCGGTTATTACGACCGTGGAAGTTTCTTAATTAACTCCAATTCTCGACCCCATTCCCTTTCGCCACTTCCTTTCTCTCCGCTTTGATGATTTCTCCTCCAGTTTCCATCCTCTCTCCCGTTCTTTCCATTCTCATTCGATTTGGGGCCGTTTCTGCAGCTAATATCGCCAACCTCCACTTACGTTTCTTTCGCTTCCAATTTCCGAGCCTCCTCCTTTGTTCTTTCAGCATGTTTCGTTCCTTCGTTTTTCCAATATCCTCCTCGATTTTTAGGCCGCTTTTTGGTGCGTATGAGAACTCTCCTACGTGCTTTCGTAAGAAACGAGTCATAATTGATTTTGAGGAAACCTGATGCTGTGAGAATTAAAGGTTTGCTGTGGATTAAGTTTCATTTGAACATAATTGGGGATCTTATTATTGGATTTTATAAAAATCTAAATTCTAAACATTCTTATTGAAGTCATGTTGAGTTCTTTGAAAATTCTCTCATGTATTTTTAATGACTTCTTTTTTATAGATTTAAGTTTATAAAATGTATCTCTTGAAGTGTTTAAGTCTACATCAGGATTAAGGGTTGGATTAGCTGTCCAATGGACGCCTACATTGCACTTAACTGTCCAGTAATCAATGTTGATTTGCACACAAATATTAACATCTAAATTCAGTGAATATTAAATATTATATGTAATAATATATGCAGGATATGAATAATATAGAATACTATTCATACCCTGCAGTCATTGTATCAGGATATTTGTTAACATTGTTAAATTCGTCATTATCTTGTAAGCAGTTTCCTGTTTACATAGTTAAAGTTGTTTGTACATCCTGTTGACGTAATTATATAATAACATTATATATAATTATATTATTTATAATTCAATTA
>KZ308548.1:625959-665450 GCA_000376725.2 Ladona fulva
TATTTATAATTCAATTATATAATTATATATTAATATACTATTGAATCAGTTCACCTAAATACCATAAAAGATTTTAGACCTCTTGAAAATCACAATCTTTCCCTTTTGGTTGGCACAGAGTACGCATAAAAACTCTGATCTAAGCTAGCCTAATGTAATGGCGGATTTTCCTCGTCTTTATCTCATCTCTCAAACGAATTTACAGTAAACTAGTTCTTACAGTAAGCTGTTTTCAGTATTATCCCCGTTGTTCTCTGTCTCATTGATTCTTATCCATATATAAGTAACTAAGCTAATGGATTTTTTTATGTTACCATTCATTCTCTCCTAAACTTTACGTCGCTCTCTAGTCCTCGCTTATACGTTGCATTCTGTTTCCATCCCTCAGTTGCTTCCTCATAGTATACATCATAACTCATAACACCAAAAGTCGAAAATAAAGTCAGGTTGACACTTTCTTACGTCTGTTCTTCAGCGGATATTACTTCTTGAACAATTTCCTCCGAACCATTATTCCTACTGCTTCCTAATGTTTTCCATTTATCTCTATTCCACACAGAAACCGGCTGCTAACATCTTTCCAGCTTTATTTCATCTCCGACTTGTATTTCCATCCCACACTCTCACGTACTCCCTCCTATTCTTATACATTCTTTCTTTCACTTCCTGTTTCTCGTCTTAACTTTTTCTCCGCATCAAATAATTTCGGTATCCTCCTCTTCTCTTGTCCTTCTCTCTTACATCATTTCTCTCTCCTTTCTCCTATCACTTCTCTAATTTCTCTGCATCTCAGGCCTTGATTAACGACCAGTTTCCTTGCCACCAATTTACGTCCTTGCTATCGTATATTCCTTCGTAAAGCTTCCCCGCTTACTTTATTTCCCATTCCTTAATTTCCTCTCCCGCTATTTGAGCGTGTTCTCAATGAAAACAAATTTCGTTTATTTTCTCCTCTCGCTCTCCCTTTAATATCTTTCTTAATCTACCCGAAATTTATTTTTCCGGAATTTCCCCTGTCGGTGTCTCGTAGTAATTGTTCGATTAGGCAGTAAACTCAGAGTGGGTTTTTCTGATACTTGTATTTCTTAATGAAAACGGTCACGGTGGTGAAAGGGGAGTTTAAGATCGCTTCATAATTTCTTAATGGTAGAAGTTTGTCTTTCCTGGTAAATACGGCATTGATATGAAAAAATCGAGACATTCTAAAGAAAGTGATTATGCGCTATATACACCGACACTTAAAAGAGAGAATGATACGGGACTTTTTCTGAAATAGTATTTCCGAAGTAACACTTCAGAATGGCGCGCTATGGAACAAATTCAGATCATTCGTATTACATCCGCATTTTATATTTCTTATAATAATGGAACAAACTATCGTATAGTTGATTCGTCAAGCTGCGGTGTCGCTCTGTCAGTCTCTAAAACTTGAAATGTTCCTCGTATAACCAAGGAGACGTAATTCCTGAATGTTACCCATTTCTCTTTAAATCGTCTTTACTCTTTTTTTCTTTTCTGGCCCCTCTCGTACATTTACTTAAACAATTCGTTGCTATTAAATTCCAGTTTACGCTCCTCTCAGACATTTGCAATCATTTTATGATCTCAAGCAACAACAATACGACCTTCACGGTTCACAACGAAAACAGTAAATTTCACTGCATTTACATTATTTTATGTAGAACTTGTTGCTACCATTTGATTGTTTGAAATTCAACCTCATACTAGGAAGATCGGGGGATTATAAATTATCTCACCAATGCTATGTGAGAGTACCGAAAAATTTAAATACTTTAATTTTTAATAATTAAAATTCAACCTTTCGTATTTTCAGATAAATGTCAGTTAATGATTTTCATGAATTATGACAGGAGACAAACGTCTATTTCGGTCTTGATGTAAACTATGATCTCAGCTGTGAGCTTATGAGTTGTGGGTTCGTCCATTGTTTAACTGAATTTGTTGTTTAATAGTTTATTTACCGCCTATTAAACTATAATTTTAGTTTATAATCACTGTGATACAATTAATCGAAAGTTAAACGGCAGAAGGACATAAAACTTATAAATGAGGAAAGATCTTATCACAATCTTGATCAAGAAATTATAGTTTTAAAACATTCAATTTTAAAATAATCAAGTTTTCATTAATCAAATTAGCGAATTTCTGTTATTCTAACCGAAGAGTGGTTGATAATTGGCAATAATTGTCAAGAAATACTGTCATATACTTTAATTATCATCAATGGAGTTATAAATATGAGAAATTTATCGATACTTGGTCTGTCTATACAGTCTTCAGGCTGAAGGCTGCTTTGAACCTCCTCCTTTACCATAAGCAACGGAAAGCTTTGGAGAGGGAGCTTAGGCGACTAGGCAAAATAGGAAGTGAGGTAGTTTGTTATTGCTTTCCTTACTGAGAGAGAATGTTATAAGCGGAACAATTCCACGTAAGTGAAGCACAATGGCTCTACTATTAACACTTTTCATAGCATTCAAAAAGGTGAGACCTCAATGAACGTCATTATTCAGCATTACTCTTGCCTCAATAGTTTGCATATTATCATAGATATGAATATAAACAAAGATAAAGGTAAATTAAGGATACATTTTTCTTTATCCTCTACCAAAAGACGAATGGAAGATATTCATTCATCAAGACAAGGTATCACCTGACAAAGTAGCACCTGATTGTTAGTATAGAAGAAAAATGACAAAATAAAAACAAAGTGATCCAACTTTATCGAAAAGGACTGGTTAGGCGTGTGCAAATTACTTGGGATATTGGCGGTGAAAATGAAGTGATTTTTTTTAAAGTCCCCTTCATTCTGAATCGCCTCTGAATTATATTCCTCGAGACTATCATTTCCTTTAATAGGACGCAATATTTTCCTTGCTTTCGCCAATGCCTATAGTTTTCACGAACCCTAGATAATTCCTATCATAACAATTTTCTGTGTTTCGACATTCTCTACTCCAAAGAAAAAACAGCTGAAATTGCATTTCCTTCTTCGGCAGATTTTTTCCGCAAATCCAGTTAAGTCTGCCTTCACGTCCTCCGGGTCGAATCGCAGGTCAGCACCCGTCACGGCTCCTTTCGAAAGTCATTCCCTTCATCAAACTCTCACACACACACTTTATATACGACCTCCGCCACAATTCCATTTCCCCGTCCCACAATCCCTTTTTCGCTCCACGACACACAATACTCCCGGGCGACAAGTGGCGCTGCTCCGTCGGCACCAGCACCGGGAAAAGGTTTGGTTTCAAGAACCTCTTCTCCCCTCTTTCCCTTCCACATCATCTCTCTCTCTCTCCTCAAGCCTTTACAAAGCTTTGTTTAAGCATCACCAACAGCCTTCACGAATCGTGACGACCTCAATGGAGAATTGCTTCTCGGAGGTTGTTATCTCGGGTGAGAATGAGTCCCTCCGCGAAGTGAGAGGAAGGCAGAGAGCGGCAGGGAAAAAAGAAGCTTTGCGAGTGGGCATGGGCATTTTGAGTGTAAGAACGGCATTGGAAGGATGAGAGAGAGCGATGCTATCACGTGTGCCGACTCAAAACTCTCTCACGCGCGGTGAGCGAATTCAAAGATGTCAAAAGTTAAGAGGCGGTGACCTTAAGTATGGAAAAGGCCTTGAAACCCTTTTTTGCTCGCCGCGGATCTTAGCCTGGTTGATTTATTTATTTTGAATAACTGTGGATGGAGCGAATAAAAAAAATTTCTCTTGAATGTTCTGCCGTGAAAAATGTAGAAACTCCATGTTACATATAGAATTAATGCTCATGAAATCAAAAATTTTCAACGAGTTTCACTAAAAGACGACCTTGGTTTTGAGTCTTTATCATATATGCAGCATTAATTTCACAATCAATTTTGACTTCACATGATAATGGCGAGATGGCACTGAAAGTATTCTCTTTTGATACAAATCTCTGGAAAATTAAAAATCTTTCATATGATTTGCTTGTATGAATTCCTTTTCACTGTTTTCCTTCTCCTCATAATATCCATCAAGTTGTGATTACTTTTTATAGCATTCTCAGAAACTGCGGACATAAACACTAAGAAGATTCACAATTTTTAAATTGGTTTTTTCTTAAGTAAAACCACAATTAGACAAACTCAATTTTCTCCATCAAGCCCTAAGCTAAGTAATGATCTCTCAGTACAACTTTTTCATTCGTTACAAATCTATATTCGGTAGGTTTTCATGATCATAAATAATGAAATTCGGAGTGAAAATTAAATTTATTTACCTCGATTATGCCATCGAAGAAACTGTTCTTTTAGGATACAATATAATGAATGGATAGGCTCACATGTGGTAGATGAGTCTCTTATTAGAAAAGAAGAATTTCTCACTTTCGAAAAAAAATTCAAGACCGGAATCGACGCGCGCGGGCATAGGGTTGGGACAGAGGTGACTGCTAGGGAAACGAATCGTGTGCTTCCTACATAGTGCGATGGGAGAATAGGATGGGTGGAAAAATATTTAAAGAAGACCCTAGAGTTTTTACTTTCTTTATTCCCAATTCGAGGTACTCCTCTAACATTGCGTCCTTTTGCAAGAGGCGCTCAGATAAAGGAGAAGTCTTTTAAGGAAGTAAGGCTGAGGGCAATGGGGGGAGAAGAGGAAGGTACCGCCCTAAGGAAATCGATTATCCTTCCTCTCTTTCTCTTGATAGATGTAAGGTCTTCGGAGTTGAAGGTGTTTGCTCACCGACCCGAGTGATCGACTCTCCCCCCCATTTCCTCAGCCCCTTCCTTCCTTTCTCTATATCCCTACACTTCCATCCCGCGCCTCCAACAACTTTTTTTCCGTCTTGATCTTTTTGTCCATCGTATCTAGCGTTTTATTCACTAGCAGGAGCTTCTTTGAAGTCGGGATTCACGTTTCAGCTAAATTGTGGACGTGAAGCAATTTGTAAACGTGCGCACCGCATTTTCAAGAATTTATATTTATACAGAGTACATCCGAATTCATTTCTGTTTTGATCACGTAAGCATTCGTATAAATTCTGTTTTGTTCTTTTGCGTATTCAAATGCTTGAATTTGAAGTTTAGTGGCGAATAAAGGTATTGCGGAATTCATTTGACACGCCACCATTTCGACTGACTCTATCGAAAAATATTGATTTCTATTATTGTATCGATAAAATAAAGGGAATTAAGCACAGGTTAAAACCTATCGGAGTAGAGGATATTCGTAATATCTCATCTTAATACCGATACTGAAGTTAGAAAAAAATGTATGTGATCCACCTTTCGTTTCGATCATTTTCATTGGTTAACAGATTTATAGAATGGAGTTTATGATAAGTACAATTCATAATATGTAGGCATACCCACAGACACGTAAAGAAAGAGTGTTAGTAGACCCTTGAGTACTTAATATTTGCTTATTTGTTCCCCAAGTTCGTTTCTTCTTGGTAGAATATTTTCTACTTTTGAGGAAGTAAAACGTAATATTGTTGTCATCAATTTATTTACCAAATATACTAAGATTTTTCATGAGTTCCTTTTCCTATTCAGTGAATTGAAGTGTAATTGATTGAATTGAAGTAATAATGATTTATAAAATACGCGTTATTTGTTATTTCTCAACCTCTTGCTCTACAGCAACTATGACAGATTTCTATGTGGTGTCTCTCAACTATTCCAATTCATCATCTAAAATATTTGAACCGTATAGAATAGTCGCTTCCTTTTACATTTTCTGCTCTTGGCCTTTTCCTCTTCTTGTAGTTTTTGAATGTCTTTTCTTCAATTTTGCGAAATGTAATTGTAAGGAAGAGTTTTCTGCAAAATTAAATAAAACCTGTATTACCACTCTGAAAAGTTTTTACATTTTGATTAATGCATGCCAACTAGGTTATTATATGTATACCCTGTGTAGTTTAATTTAAATATATGAATAATGATCTATATTTTAACATTTATCGATCATTAAAATTTTGAGGATCATAACGTAAATCTTGTATTTTCAATACCTAATGGCAAGAGAAATATCATAATCATTTACAGTAACATGCAAACAATGACTCTTACCAATCTTACCTCCCCTTCAAAGAGATTTTTGTCTCATCACTACATTCTTATAATGTATCTAATGATAAGAAGTTCATATGCATGAGGAGATGGAAGGGTGAAAACGTTAGAATGTTTGAGTAACGCATTTGCCCACTAAAGTGTGACAAATACGCTCTCGCCTCGGTAACTTTAATCACCCGGACACTAATTCGAAATGCTCAGCGGATTTTCCGAGACGGAAAATCTCTCTTGGGCTATTTCCGAATCCCTCCCACATGCGTCGCCTTGACTAACGCGCCGGGCCCTCTTCTTCTTTCTTTTTTCTGCCAATCTCGTCAAGCACCAGCTACACCACAGCGGCAGCATATGGAAGCAACCCTAATGTGTTCATTCGACTGGACTCGGCCCGCAATTTTGGCTCAGTCGGCCGCACCTCCTCAATCGGCACCTATGTCAACGGAGCCGGAAGCGTCTGCAGCGGAAGCTATGCCACGATCGCGAGCTTCCAGAAGGTGCCTCTTGGAAGCTCCAACGCGCCACCGTCGCCATCTCCGTATTACTCCACGTCCCACGTGTCCCAAGGGGGAGGTGTGGGGAGCGTGGTGGGCAATGGAAGTGTGGCGGGAGCAGGGAGCGTGGGTGGGGGCAGCTGCGGTACGACGAACCACGTCTACGCCCGCCCACACTGCGGATCAAGAGTCTCTTACTACGCTTCGTCGAATATCTCGCAAGTGTCAGGGGTGAGTAATGTTTCATCTCCCTTCCCGAAACTCGCTATTTCGCCGATTGGTTACGCGATACCTTTTACCGTATTCATTTCACGCGTCCATTTTTCCAGATAACTGTTTTAAATTGTTTGCCAAATTAAAGGCATGATGAAATTTTTTATATTCTAGTAGCATGCTACTTTCTTTTGCTGGGATAAACGTGTTACAAGCACTAAAGGAAGACTTGAAGCTTTAGTATCTATGAGAAGTAGTGAAAGGGTTGATATTTTTTGATGTGGGTATTTGATATTTTCCAGTGGTATCTGTTGGATTTCTGCACTCACTGTGATATGTTTCATTGAATATTATTTGGAAAAATTAAGAAACTTCGATCGATGCCTTTCGAATAGTGACCCCCTTCACTTGAAATATTATTCAAGAAAAGATCTTTTGTAGAATAGTATCTTTTAAATTAGTTTCAAAGGATTAGAAAAGATAAAGATATATAACCCATAACTTCTCATGCAATTAATTTCCTTGAATTTTTTTTGACTGATGCCAACAAGAGATTTTTGTTAAAAATTGGAGACGGACTCCATCCGTTAAAAATGGCAACTTTGAATATCTCTTTTGTATTCAGTAGTAGGATATTTAGCTAGCGTAAAAATATTTGAGAATGACTTAAATTCGATTAAGTTTGATGGAAGCTTCTATGTATTTCTAAGTTTATTATTTATTTTCTGAAACTCCTTGTGTAAATATATCTCTCACAAAAACCACTAATACATTGTCATAAATTCTCGTATTTTTTCGTTATACTCGGGCAACTCTATTCTCATGAGGTACTGTTGCCATTTTCCAGTTGTTAGTCACAGCATTAGTTCACAAATTACATGATCACGTTATACTTGAGACAAGAGTGAAAATGGTCCTGAATGCACTTCTATTGTACCTTGTGTAGCGACCATCCTCCCTTCAAATAGCCACTTGAAATCCTAATCAGAATACCTGCCCGGAAAGTGGGAGACCTGGGTTCGAGTCCCAGTCGTGTCGCTATTTTTCACACTTGTTATTCCTTTGGGATTTTCCGTAGGTTTTCAATCTACTAAGACACCTTCCTTTCCTTTAATCCTTAAGAAAAAGAAGGTTGGAATGCGGTTGTTTATGAATTAGAGCTTTAAAAACACTCCGTAAGCCGTCTTTCGGCAAGCGGAACTCGCGCTCAGAGACAACCGGGAAACTCCGGATTACCGATTTCTGGGAAGTCTCAATGATATTTTCGGAGACAAAGCCTCCATTCTCAGGGGGTCCACACGAAGACTTCCTCTAGTCCAGAGTGATACCATAGTGTGACCATATTAAACTCAGGTTGCCCTTACCACATGAGTACGATCATAATTTGACAAATATAAAGGAATTGTAAGCCAATTTGATAACTGTATACTGAGAAATTGATATTGTCTATTTTATTATTTCAACGATTGGAATAATATGTTGCAATTTACGTAAATAATCATTATCAAAACTAATTAACAGAATCCAAATTTATTTACTACGGGGCTTCATTCTTTAATAGAAAAATATATGAAAAGGATAGTAAAGTCAGCGGTCCACTAGCCAAAATATCCTGTGCCATTTTTGGCACCCGTGCCGTAAACTTGCCGCCCCTACTCTATGGGAAAAGTTACCTGGGTGTTATGCAACCCTCAACACGCACAAGAATATTGCTTGTCTATAATCAAGGCGTAATTATCATTGCGGAGCTATGAATATATATACAAGGAATGAACAGCAAATTTTAACTATGTATTCTGCATCTATTTGTGTACCCAGTAAGGCGCCTTAAGTGTGTGGCAAGGAAGTATGCACCATGACTCTACTTCCCAAATCGATTACTTTCGCGTAACGTTCGCGGAAAACAATGAATTCTTGAAGCTGCTTGTTCTAGCATCCATTTTCCTGATCTTCCTTGCAATATCAGAATGGCCTATGCAATAGGGACTCATAATACCAGTAGCATCATCTTTAGCATGTGAACTTTCACTGAATTTGTTTAGTAAATTAGCCAGTGTTTAAATCTTCTATCTTCTAAAGATTCCCATCCTGCGACCTGAATCATCTGATTAACGCCCACTGATTTGTCGTAACAATTCTTTGTGATAGGTATCGTCTTTCGTTGTACCTTTTTCAATTTAGGAATATAACACTTTTCGGTGCGGTCTCTTATACTACATGGATACTCAAGATGGGTCTTAACAAATGCAAAGTAAGATCGCTCACCGACTTTTTATTCGCTCTTACCGAGTACTCTCCGATTTAAAAATTATATATGATATGATTTTTAGACACGTTTAAAAAAAGTATTATAATAATGACCATGAAGTTNATCGATCAATTCACTTCCCTTATCTGAATTCTGCTCTAATTCTGCTAAAAGTATTGAATTACTCCTTATGATAATGTTTCTAAGAATGGAAGCTCGGACACTCAGCTACTGCGTTTTACCATTAGTGAAATGTGAAATTATTCCCGTGCATTTTAAAGGTTGGCAAAATTCATTGAGAAGCTCAAGAAATTGCTCCACATTTGATAAAAAATACTCAAGAAATCGACTATGCTTAGACGGAAATTTGTAAATACTTATTTATTAATGTCTTCTGTTTCTGCTTTCATTTTGGGGATGAGCTTATGCTATTAGCCAACGGAATACATTTTCAATTCTTTTCTTTCCATATGGATATAAATTCCGGGCCTAACTGGTGTGGGCATACCATATTAGTCATCGATTGTTATTAGTTATCGATCCAAAAGTGATCTTGATAGACCATATTAATAAAGTCGTGGCAATCAAATTATTTATGAGCGTCTTTTCCTGGCTCTAAAGTTTGGCTAAAGAATACTCAAATCCAATGAGATAAATTAAAGGTACTATTTAAATTTCTTAAATTATATGATACGATAGTTGATTTCTTTGACACCACTGGACAGGGATATAAAAGGAATTTCATGATCGTTTTTATGATAAAATATTTCGAATGAATAGTTTATCTCTTCCTTTCTCTCCAACGTAACAATCGCAATTCAGAATGGTCTCATATCACTCTTTATCAGTGTACATATTATTGGCTAAATAGCGAAATTCTTTATCAAACTCGCTCGTCTATGCGACTGTCTCGAACAGGCATAATTCCTTTCTCTTGTGTCATAATTTATTCATCTCATCATTAATAAAATATGTTTCTTTTCTAATTTGATATTTTCCCTATGACTTCTTATGCAGATGAAAATTTATTTCCTTCCATATTGACCTTTACGTTTTTCTGTACCAAAACAAATGAGCTTTGATTTCTCATACATATCGGGAATGATTTAGTTACTACAATACCATTACCATTACGCAATAAACAATTTTTTTCTTGTTAGACGTTTATCATTTTTATTGAATTCTCATTCTGTGACTGAGTATTTCCCTTTCTCCTCATCCACATCATATCTCGAAAATTTGTTACGAACAACTCCTCAATTTCCCCCGTCAATCCCAATCGATAGTCTTTATTTTGGAAAATTCCTCTAAAACTTTCCCTCGCCTCACTTCGGCGATTATCTTTGAACGCCAACTTTTATACAACAGGCAACTTATATTTTTAGTTTTCAATTCGAAAGACTCCAAGCGGATTCTTTTCTCTCTATATTCTCTAAGCTTCTTTTCGATTTTCGGAGGGTTTCTCTTAAGTCAAAAATATGGGCTCGTACTCGTTTGTTTTCAGTTTTCTTCCGAGCATCTTACCCCCGCCTTCTCGTCAATCCGAGAAATAATTTTCTTTGAAAAACTACCCCGATTTCCTCTTTATCATTCGCAAAAAAAGAAATAAGAGGCTAATGTCTCCACTAACAGGAATATTCCAGCTATTTATGGAACGAAGAGAATCATCTTTTTATGGGTATGACAAGATACGTTAATTGTTTTCAGTTACAGCCAAATAATTCCCGTGAAATGGGTTAATTTTACGAGCAAAGGATAGCGACACTCCAAAGAAACAGAGGCGTAACTCAAATTTTCATTGGATTTAAATCACCGATTATACTCGTGTAAAGAACGATGACTAGCGTACCACTGTATTTTTACAGAAAATTTTCGTTGCTTAAACTTCCACTGTTAGAAATAAAGGTGATGAATAGTAATGGTAGAATAACAGTGATAACGTTGATTATCAATTAATGTACAATTCAATTAGTATAAATTCTATTATACCTCTGTATAGACGGTTATAATCGATTATAGATATTTTATAGAAGTTTACTCCTTCCCCCCAATATTTTTCATTTAACAAATTGTTTCTCCTCTCGTGATCGATCATATATTTCCATAAAATAAAAACTAATAAGTTCAACGGTAGGTTATTTCATTATTCTGCATACTACCCTACAATGTATAGATTTTTCCCTTTCCTTAGAAGTTTGCGTATTCTGCCGCGCTCTTCATTGCATGCAAGTTACAATCGTGCCATTAAAAATTCTGTAAAGTTCCGGAAGACTTACTTGCGTGTAAAAACCCTGTGTCTGTCTCTTCGGAAAGTCAAACAAATTCTCTCAAGCGGAGTGATGCTTCCAAGCAGCTAAACCATGTGTGGAAAATACAAATCCTCTTTAATACTTCAAATTCTACAGAAGCCGTTCTTTAGGGCTGGAATTAGCCTTTGAAGCGTCGACTTTCATTTAACTTTTTGCCCGGATATCTCATTTGGAGAAGTCCGTGCATGAGTTCTTTGCTTTTTACTTTCTTTATCCTGTCGAACACAGTAGCCGAAATTGCGGTTTAAATACAAAATTCTGGCCAGTTAATTGTATTATTCTGGATGCGAGCAAATGTACCTTCCACCTTTAAAGAGAAAGAAAGCATAAGGATTTTCTACCACATAACATCGTATTGAGATCCAACGTAGCGCAATTTCCTTAGTACTTCTTGATATTAAAGTTAGATAAACACCCAATGAAATGCCAGTGCTATTTTTAATGGGCTATATTACCCAGTATTATTACTATGTTTATTATAATCGCGTATATTTACTGTATTCTTTTTAAATTAAACGTTTAAAGCCTAAAATTTGCAATGGCGATGCATAAATACTTCAAATAATATATACAACGATTTTTGCTCTCAGATAGAATCAGCAAAAGCTTCAATTTTATCTTCTTGTTGCATCCTCTTCAGGGAGATTCTCCGTTCAACTCGTTAGTCTCAAGCAGGAACCTGTTTTGAGGTGGAACATGAATTCAGCCATGAGATACACGAGCTCGTAGTTACTTTATTCCTCGTTTGTTTAAGGAGCAACCAGATTCCACGACAAGTAAACACAAAATGGAATCAGTCATTTTAATTAATAATGGCCAGCCATTTCTTATTGTCTGCCGAGAACATGATGGAAGTTCTGGTTAGAAGATTTAAAACTCGAAAGTTAGAGCATCTCAGACTATTAACGCTCAGTATTTTATCCTAGAAACAAGATTAGATTGTTTACAAAGTGTTCATAAAAGAAATTTCTTAACATTTTCAAATCAAAATATATTTTTGTTGATTATTCTGAATTGAACTTTTCAAAGATGTCACTACAAGTATCCTCAGGAAAAAAGCGCTCCGGGATTCTATTTTCGTGATTTATTTTATAAGAATCGATCAATTCACTTCCCTTATCTGAATTCTGCTCTAATTCTGCTAAAAGTATTGAATTACTCCTTATGATAATGTTTCTAAGAATGGAAGCTCGGACACTCAAGTACTGCGTTTTACCATTAGTGAAATGTGAAATTATTCCCGTGCATTTTAAAGGTTGGCAAAATTCATTGAGAAGCTCAAGAAATTGCTCCACATTTGATAAAAAATACTCAAGAAATCGACTATGCTTAGACGGAAATTTGTAAATACTTATTTATTAATGTCTTCTGTTTCTGCTTTCATTTTGGGGATGAGCTTATGCTATTAGCCAACGGAATACATTTTCAATTCTTTTCTTTCCATATGGATATAAATTCCGGGCCTAACTGGTGTGGGCATACCATATTAGTCATCGATTGTTATTAGTTATCGATCCAAAAGTGATCTTGATAGACCATATTAATAAAGTCGTGGCAATCAAATTATTTATGAGCGTCTTTTCCTGGCTCTAAAGTTTGGCTAAAGAATACTCAAATCCAATGAGATAAATTAAAGGTACTATTTAAATTTCTTAAATTATATGATACGATAGTTGATTTCTTTGACACCACTGGACAGGGATATAAAAGGAATTTCATGATCGTTTTTATGATAAAATATTTCGAATGAATAGTTTATCTCTTCCTTTCTCTCCAACGTAACAATCGCAATTCAGAATGGTCTCATATCACTCTTTATCAGTGTACATATTATTGGCTAAATAGCGAAATTCTTTATCAAACTCGCTCGTCTATGCGACTGTCTCGAACAGGCATAATTCCTTTCTCTTGTGTCATAATTTATTCATCTCATCATTAATAAAATATGTTTCTTTTCTAATTTGATATTTTCCCTATGACTTCTTATGCAGATGAAAATTTATTTCCTTCCATATTGACCTTTACGTTTTTCTGTACCAAAACAAATGAGCTTTGATTTCTCATACATATCGGGAATGATTTAGTTACTACAATACCATTACCATTACGCAATAAACAATTTTTTCTTGTTAGACGTTTATCATTTTTATTGAATTCTCATTCTGTGACTGAGTATTTCCCTTTCTCCTCATCCACATCATATCTCGAAAATTTGTTACGAACAACTCCTCAATTTCCCCCGTCAATCCCAATCGATAGTCTTTATTTTGGAAAATTCCTCTAAAACTTTCCCTCGCCTCACTTCGGCGATTATCTTTGAACGCCAACTTTTATACAACAGGCAACTTATATTTTTAGTTTTCAATTCGAAAGACTCCAAGCGGATTCTTTTCTCTCTATATTCTCTAAGCTTCTTTTCGATTTTCGGAGGGTTTCTCTTAAGTCAAAAATATGGGCTCGTACTCGTTTGTTTTCAGTTTTCTTCCGAGCATCTTACCCCCGCCTTCTCGTCAATCCGAGAAATAATTTTCTTTGAAAAACTACCCCGATTTCCTCTTTATCATTCGCAAAAAAAAGAAATAAGAGGCTAATATCTCCACTAACAGGAATATTCCAGCTATTTATGGAACGAAGAGAATCATCTTTTTATGGGTATGACAAGATACGTTAATTGTTTTCAGTTACAGCCAAATAATTCCCGTGAAATGGGTTAATTTTACGAGCAAAGGATAGCGACACTCCAAAGAAACAGAGGCTTAACTCAAATTTTCATTGGATTTAAATCACCGATTATACTCGTGTAAAGAACGATGACTAGCGTACCACTGTATTTTTACAGAAAATTTTCGTTGCTTAAACTTCCACTGTTAGAAATAAAGGTGATGAATAGTAATGGTAGAATAACAGTGATAACGTTGATTATCAATTAATGTACAATTCAATTAGTATAAATTCTATTATACCTCTGTATAGACGGTTATAATCGATTATAGATATTTTATAGAAGTTTACTCCTTCCCCCCAATATTTTTCATTTAACAAATTGTTTCTCCTCTCGTGATCGATCATATATTTCCATAAAATAAAAACTAATAAGTTCAACCGTTACTTCGTAGAACTCAACACACATCTTGAAAGAAAGAACACTAATTAATTAAATAAAAACTTTGTTATATAATAATTATTATACAAATTGTATAACTGAANGTCGACTTTCATTTAACTTTTTGCCCGGATATCTCATTTGGAGAAGTCCGTGCATGAGTTCTTTGCTTTTTACTTTCTTTATCCTGTCGAACACAGTAGCCGAAATTGCGGTTTAAATACAAAATTCTGGCCAGTTAATTGTATTATTCTGGATGCGAGCAAATGTACCTTCCACCTTTAAAGAGAAAGAAAGCATAAGGATTTTCTACCACATAACATCGTATTGAGATCCAACGTAGCGCAATTTCCTTAGTACTTCTTGATATTAAAGTTAGATAAACACCCAATGAAATGCCAGTGCTATTTTTAATGGGCTATATTACCCAGTATTATTACTATGTTTATTATAATCGCGTATATTTACTGTATTCTTTTTAAATTAAACGTTTAAAGCCTAAAATTTGCAATGGCGATGCATAAATACTTCAAATAATATATACAACGATTTTTGCTCTCAGATAGAATCAGCAAAAGCTTCAATTTTATCTTCTTGTTGCATCCTCTTCAGGGAGATTCTCCGTTCAACTCGTTAGTCTCAAGCAGGAACCTGTTTTGAGGTGGAACATGAATTCAGCCATGAGATACACGAGCTCGTAGTTACTTTATTCCTCGTTTGTTTAAGGAGCAACCAGATTCCACGACAAGTAAACACAAAATGGAATCAGTCATTTTAATTAATAATGGCCAGCCATTTCTTATTGTCTGCCGAGAACAGGATGGAAGTTCTGGTTAGAAGATTTAAAACTCGAATGTTAGAGCATCTCAGACTATTAACGCTCAGTATTTTATCCTAGAAACAAGATTAGATTGTTTACAAAGTGTTCATAAAAGAAATTTCTTAACATTTTCAAATCAAAATATATTTTTGTTGATTATTCTGAATTGAACTTTTCAAAGATGTCACTACAAGTATCCTCAGGAAAAAAGCGCTCCGGGATTCTATTTTCGTGATTTATTTTATAAGAATCGATCAATTCACTTCCCTTATCTGAATTCTGCTCTAATTCTGCTAAAAGTATTGAATTACTCCTTATGATAATGTTTCTAAGAATGGAAGCTCGGACACTCAAGTACTGCGTTTTACCATTAGTGAAATGTGAAATTATTCCCGTGCATTTTAAAGGTTGGCAAAATTCATTGAGAAGCTCAAGAAATTGCTCCACATTTGATAAAAAATACTCAAGAAATCGACTATGCTTAGACGGAAATTTGTAAATACTTATTTATTAATGTCTTCTGTTTCTGCTTTCATTTTGGGGATGAGCTTATGCTATTAGCCAACGGAATACATTTTCAATTCTTTTCTTTCCATATGGATATAAATTCCGGGCCTAACTGGTGTGGGCATACCATATTAGTCATCGATTGTTATTAGTTATCGATCCAAAAGTGATCTTGATAGACCATATTAATAAAGTCGTGGCAATCAAATTATTTATGAGCGTCTTTTCCTGGCTCTAAAGTTTGGCTAAAGAATACTCAAATCCAATGAGATAAATTAAAGGTACTATTTAAATTTCTTAAATTATATGATACGATAGTTGATTTCTTTGACACCACTGGACAGGGATATAAAAGGAATTTCATGATCGTTTTTATGATAAAATATTTCGAATGAATAGTTTATCTCTTCCTTTCTCTCCAACGTAACAATCGCAATTCAGAATGGTCTCATATCACTCTTTATCAGTGTACATATTATTGGCTAAATAGCGAAATTCTTTATCAAACTCGCTCGTCTATGCGACTGTCTCGAACAGGCATAATTCCTTTCTCTTGTGTCATAATTTATTCATCTCATCATTAATAAAATATGTTTCTTTTCTAATTTGATATTTTCCCTATGACTTCTTATGCAGATGAAAATTTATTTCCTTCCATATTGACCTTTACGTTTTTCTGTACCAAAACAAATGAGCTTTGATTTCTCATACATATCGGGAATGATTTAGTTACTACAATACCATTACCATTACGCAATAAACAATTTTTTTCTTGTTAGACGTTTATCATTTTTATTGAATTCTCATTCTGTGACTGAGTATTTCCCTTTCTCCTCATCCACATCATATCTCGAAAATTTGTTACGAACAACTCCTCAATTTCCCCCGTCAATCCCAATCGATAGTCTTTATTTTGGAAAATTCCTCTAAAACTTTCCCTCGCCTCACTTCGGCGATTATCTTTGAACGCCAACTTTTATACAACAGGCAACTTATATTTTTAGTTTTCAATTCGAAAGACTCCAAGCGGATTCTTTTCTCTCTATATTCTCTAAGCTTCTTTTCGATTTTCGGAGGGTTTCTCTTAAGTCAAAAATATGGGCTCGTACTCGTTTGTTTTCAGTTTTCTTCCGAGCATCTTACCCCCGCCTTCTCGTCAATCCGAGAAATAATTTTCTTTGAAAAACTACCCCGATTTCCTCTTTATCATTCGCAAAAAAAGAAATAAGAGGCTAATGTCTCCACTAACAGGAATATTCCAGCTATTTATGGAACGAAGAGAATCATCTTTTTATGGGTATGACAAGATACGTTAATTGTTTTCAGTTACAGCCAAATAATTCCCGTGAAATGGGTTAATTTTACGAGCAAAGGATAGCGACACTCCAAAGAAACAGAGGCGTAACTCAAATTTTCATTGGATTTAAATCACCGATTATACTCGTGTAAAGAACGATGACTAGCGTACCACTGTATTTTTACAGAAAATTTTCGTTGCTTAAACTTCCACTGTTAGAAATAAAGGTGATGAATAGTAATGGTAGAATAACAGTGATAACGTTGATTATCAATTAATGTACAATTCAATTAGTATAAATTCTATTATACCTCTGTATAGACGGTTATAATCGATTATAGATATTTTATAGAAGTTTACTCCTTCCCCCCAATATTTTTCATTTAACAAATTGTTTCTCCTCTCGTGATCGATCGTATATTTCCATAAAATAAAAACTAATAAGTTCAACCGTTACTTCGTAGAACTCAAGACACATCTTGAAATAAATAACACTAATTAATTAAATAAAAACTTTGTTATATAATAATTATTATACAAATTGTATAACTGAAATAAAAACTTCGTATTTTATAAAAATCGTTCTCTATACTGTTGTAGCTACAGAATGTTATAGCAACAAATAAATTCCTATTTTTGTACGTATTATTCAGTAGTCATTTCCGTGTTCCCATATTATTCTTTAATTCGATAAAAGGAAGATGACTGCTTGATGAAAGAGAGGATTAAAGTATTTCAATTTGAAGTAGATCATTGTATATTTTTAACTTTGATTATATAGAACATCGTATTCTATACTGACGAACGTAATTAATTTCCTCGTGTTAGTTACCGCCAAAGGCATCAGTGGCACACCATGTTTTTCAATATATTCCATCCTGACTCTCCTTTCACTGAGTGGACAGGCGTTAGAATAACGAAAACACATAAGGAAGATGGCCAGACAACGATGAAGTATTCCCTCCGTCAAGGTCAAGGTACAGATTCAAACTAAAAATTCCAGAAAATGTTAATTTAAATATATCTGTGGATTTACTGAGTTGTAACATGATTATTATACAAATAATAACTAAGAGAGTAGGCGAAGTATTAGTTGACTTGGGTTGAATGGGAGCGATATATTAATTAATCGGCCTCTGACGAAAATTTTCTTTTATGTTTGAAAAGATCGCCTATATTAGAGATGGTGAACATTTTGCCGGAAGAATGCCATTTGCATGCTAATCCTTTATTTTATGAAATAAATTATTAGCATGCGAATGTGCGCAAAGCTACAGTGTGAGATGTTGATATTATCTATGATATAACATCATTTATCAACTCACGATTAAGGGTATTCTCATAAGTTATAGCTCAATTGTTAAAAGGAAATAATATAACATAGATAGTGCTGTCAGCGCTCTTTCTCTCTTGCGTGTTACTTTGGGTACGCGTACCATATGTTCTCCATCCACGCTCTAGCTAAATATACACAATAGATAGATTACCTATATAAAATAGATATAGTTTTTTGTATTCTCCAGCAGTTGAATTTGTGCATGACAATATAGAGACAACCTTAAGACGACCGAATACATACCAAGGTAGACAAGAGTTGATTTGTTTCCAAATTCAAATAACTGACAGCGGGGACGGATTGGTTAGCGTGCCAGCTTTTCCACCCCCAAGGTTCCGGGTTCGAGTACCGGCTATTTGCATTTTTGTTGTTAAGGAATGGTTGTGTGTTCTTCTATAGTGAAATAACTTTATTGACGATTTATAATAATATTTTTTTAAGCCGAGGAAAAGCTTTCAAAACTTTTCCAACACAATCAAGACGATAATGTTATGGAATTAGAAATATTAGAAAATATTTCTAATGTGTAAAAAATAGGTGAGGGTATAGCTGAACTAAGCAGGACTGTCGTTTCTATAGGATAGAAAAGAGTGACTAAAGTGAATTGCTCGTTGACAAAAAAGAGGTGTCGTGTTTTGGAACCGATGTTTCCCTTTTTTGTGATGACCGTCCTCAACTTCTTCCGTCAGCCGCGCCCTCCACCCTGGAACTCCGGCACAACGTTCCCCCATAAGGAATGTTTACAAAAGCCTTTCAGACTAGTAGGGGAGCGCTCCTTGTTTTTTCAACAAACATTCGACTGGCATTGGTATCCCATCGGGGAGTAATCAGCGTGCCGTTACACAAATATTTCGGACAAAACTGGAATGAACGTTTGTAAACCAGGAGCAACGTGAAGCTTCAAAGGGAGTGTTCCGTGTACTTGGCCCCTCGTCCCTTCTAAGGTAAGTTAACCGTGTTTATTGCAAGACTATAGTAAACGACACAAGTTTATTCATAGTTCCATAGTCCATAACTAGAGATATTTAATATAAGTAAGGAAAGTTGAAAACCGGAACTTCTTACGTTGTGCTCGAAATTAATTAAAATTTTCTTTTGTACACGCATCAAGTTGAAATAATCCTTCTTCGTTTCGATCATTTGTCTTAATTTTCATTCATATAATATAATATATTTTTTAAATTCAAAGGCTGCCATTAATTACGTACTAGAAATCAGATTGGCTATTTTTTCTAGAATTAATTTTCCATTTCCAATGAATTGTTTTTATGTATGTACAGTAAATAATGCTACTTTCAGCCATTTAAATCCATTATTTACATTACAAACGGGCATGAGAATTGAAAGTTGTTCATTAATGTCCTCGACTATCAGCCGACCTAAATTCTGTTTAATATTTCGTGAAATTATGAAAAATATTTCTTTTTTGGGGAGTGATCGTTATTTTCAATTTAATATAAAGATATATCCTCAATGAGAGCGTATATTTGAGAGGCAGCAGTGAAAAATTGTTCGCTAATCGCTGAAAAAGGAGATTTAAGAGTAGAAGGGTGTTTGGACAACTGCCAAGGCGTAACATTTGTAGAGCGGAAAGAGAAACGATTCAATAAAATAAGAAGTGTGAGTAGAAAGACCCAATACAAGTGCGCTAACGACTTCCTTCGAGAGATATATGGTCTGAATGGCCCACTTTACAGCTAATTTATCAACCCATGTAATGAGAAATGGAGGGCAAAAAGCTTGGTGACGTGTTGCAAAGAAGTTGATGAGCATGTATTCAACAGTAAATTGGTATGATATAAAAAATTTCTCGGCATTTTCCCTTTTACAGAGAAATTAGATAAATTGAATGGGTGTTAAATTCTAACGCTAAATCGAAGCGTGAAGAATAAAGTAAACATTGAAATTAATAATTCATAGCAAATGTTACTAACTTCTGAATATTTTTCCTCAATAATGTCAATAACGTTGGAAACTTGTTACAGTTCATTGGATAATAAAAGGTACCGTGTCTGAGAGAAAATATGGTAGTGAGAACTAAATTAAAACAATTCGAATACTTTAAATTCTATTAAAAAAGTTTATTGAATTGGCCAAGAAAAGTGACATAAAGTCTTCTTGGATAACAAGATCAGCCGATGAAGAATTTTTTCAAAATTATTAAAATCAAATTATAAAACTTTGACTCTCTCTCTCTCTCTCTTTCTATGCTGCGTGTATGTTTTCTAACTTGAAGTGGTATAAATTCTGATTTATCGTTTTACATGTTTTCATTCGTAGCTTCCCAACTCGTAATTTGAGACAATTCTGCTATGGTGAGCCACAAAATTTACAGTCATAATGTAATTTTACATTGTAAATACGATTCATTATGCTGATATTTCATCTTTGAATGGAATTTTGTTATCATTTTTTGAAATTATTCATTATACTCAACATAATTTATTCTCCATCGAATAGAGGCCAGCCTGTAACCATCGAACGCATCCATTTGGAGAGCCGCTGGGTTTGAAACGATTCGTTAGTGTGCCGCAGGGGTAAAAGGAATGAGATGTGTAGCTGAAACCTGTTTAATTTATGGTTCAATATTAATTTATTCCTATCATAAATTTACATCTTTGTCGGAACAATAGATAAGGAAATGAAAAATCCGAGCCATAGGTAGATAGATAGACTCTTTATTGGCGAGGTTAGGCCCATATGGGCCTCTCTTCCACCTAACCTCGTATGTCATTATAATATGTACAGAATATAATTATAACTAAAAGAAAGAATGCGGTGTGGGAAAAAACATTGCAACTGAAGGTTGCCAAAGAAAAAACCCACGTTGTGGGAAAACACCCACAGAGAAGGGGGGTGAAAAAAACCCGCGGAAACACAGTAAATGTATATGAAGACAATAAATAATACAGTAAATTAACAAATATGCTGCCGCACCATTACGCTTTAAATAATCTGTGGATACCGAGGGTGTAATCAGGTGAGTGGAACACTTAGAGAAAGGGGAGAAACAATCCGATAAAGAAAGTAAGGCCTGGATCAAAAGAGGGGACACTGCGTCCGAATGTGAAAGGCTGAATACGTGCAATGAGAACCGTGAGAAAGGAAGTAAGAGATGCACTCAGGAGCCAAAAGGGTAGGATTAGGAGGATATCCCGAGCAAGTGAGCGAGAGAAGAGGATTGCAGAACTCAGCGGAAATGTAGAGGGCGGCAGAATGTTTCTGGAGCTCTATCATAGAAGATATCTGAAAGACTCTTTGGAAACAAAAATGGAGGAAAAGCTGTCGGTGCGAAAAGAAGTACACCCAAAGAGTGGGTATTGAATCAAGTTTTTTCGCTTTTTTTAGTTCCGGTACACTCAAAATACAAAATTTTGGTACGATATCAGTTGCGGTACCTACCAAAGGAAGGTAACAGGAAGCTTCTTCACCTCTGAAGAAAGAAAATAAGTTGTATACGCTTGCATAATTTCGTATTCTAATTTTTGCTTAAATTAACTAACAGAGCTAATAGTGGAGGCATATGATGTTATATATTTTGATGGCTTGTGAAATATCAAAACCATTACATGTATTATCATATTAGGGATATATTGCAGTAAGCTACACCCCCGTGCCACTCGGCCTGCTCCACTTATATTGTAGTAGTAGGACCCTCAACCCCGCAATGTGAGGGGGGCCCCGAAATGTAGAGGCTTCAGCTGTCATCTATGGTTTACCCAATGACAATTTGAAAAGTATTGGCTATTCAGCTGTCATCTTCCACTGTGGTAGGTGATAAAATCAAAATAATGGTTATATAGTTATCCAGCAAAAGTTCCTAAGTGAGAGCATACTCGAGTTGATATATGACTCGAGACTGGCGAAAATTATTGATGCGACGTAGCACCAAGAACTACGAAAAACAGGCGGTATACACGTATTCGTTCTTATGAAGCAGCCGGCACCTTGATAATATCACCTCATGAGTTGGAGTGCATTAATAACTTTTATTGTGGCTCTCGAGATTGGGAATCACCAGTAAAAGTTACTAATCATGATTTGTTATTGGATAAATGATAATAACTGTATGTGAGTGGTGTTTTAAGAATGATCGGAAAGAAAGTAATTCCTAAATTTTTGGGTAAGATGGGATTCGAAACTTTGACAAATCTGTACAGGATTCAGCCTATAGGCCAGTTTGCCTATCCACCAAAAGCTACGAGAAGACTTGGTAGATGAGGTATGAGGTTCTTTACCATTGTTTCCCTCACTTTGCCAGAATTCTATGAGTAGAAAAAATTCACGCAAAACTATTAAGTTAGCATATATTGCTAAAATAGTTTAGAGATGGAATGACCTTCCGAAAAAAAATATATTGGATAACTAGCTAATGAGCTAATTTATATGAGTTACACAGGTACTCTAAAATATCAGAAACACATAAAATAGGCTTACAAATTATTCTCAGAAGCAATAGGACAAATCAACACTTGAATATGTGCTTAAGCTATCTCACAGAATCCCTTCCGCTTCCTATGTTCCCTTTCAATTCCTACCGTTACTCCAACTCTTACTTGTGATTTTAAGACGTCTTCTTCGCTAACCCATAAGTTACAAAGTCGGCCTAATATATCTCTTCAGGGCCCTGCACGAGGGGAAGCAAAGTTCCATCCAACGATTCACGAACCGAAGTTCCAAAAAAAGCGCCAGCACTCCTCGAATGCCCTTAAAGCACTGCGGGTCCAGACATACCTCCATCGCGATCCTTCGGCTCCCATCTGTTGCCATTCAAATTCAACACGCCTCGCCCAAAGTTTCACGTTAGGGAGAAGAATATAAAAAGGGGCTTCCCTTTTAATAATTTATACCCCTTTTCCATCGTCCTTATCGGAAAGGATTTAGAAAAGCTACCCTAGACTAAAGGCGGCGAGAATACTCGTGGAGAGAAAGCGGATCTCAAAAGAATGAAAGAGAACGATTTCGAGGGAGAGAGTTTTTTTTCCATAAATGAGAAGAGGTTGAAGAGATCGAAGCCGCACGGAAGGAATTGCGCGGGGGTGGATATTTTTGGGGCTGCGAGCAGCGGGGTTGAAAGGGAAAGAAGGACTTGTAGCGGCGGTTCGCTGTGAAGGATCAAAGGATACGAATAGAGGGACTCCGTACGTGTGTACGTTGCGAATGTATCAAAAGGGAGATGTGTAATGTTTAGGCGATGGAGGCAAGATGGAGGGAGCAGGTGGCTGGCGATGGGGATAAATGGATGGAAAGGAATGGGAGATGCGAAAAAGAATGCTGAAGATGGGTCGGAAGAATATGAAGAGGATAGAGAGAGCTATGAGAGACTCGAATGCACTTTTTATCGGCAAAGAAAGAGTGGGCCGTGGAATGTACCTCAGATAATTTCCGTTCAATTCTAGGAATAGGAGTTCTTTAAATGGAAGGCTATTGATCGTTGATACGAGTACATACTGGGTAAAAAAGTGGGGCAAGACATAAAGTGGCATAGTCAATCTTTGATGAATATCTGGAAATGAGTTTCTTTTAGTTTTTAATGGTCAAAAAATGTTATCTGTTACCCTGGAATTTATCTCTATACAAGTTCTACTTTTATTTTGGAATGTTGACTATCATACGAAGACTTAAAACCGAATAAAAATATTTCTGAAGCTACAAGTTTGCCGCGGTCCCAGATTCGATTCTCGGTGGAAGCCCATATGTGCCAAATGACCTATCGAAACCATAACACTATCATACTATTTAAGTCTGATGTTCTACGATATTTATAGCATACAGTGTCACTAAAATTTTCTATAAAACAAGCAGCTTTCAACCGTTTACGAACTATCCAAAGCACTTTTTTTAAATTACTAATTTGTTAATCGCGTAATGTGTCATGTATGTATGTATGTATGTATATATGTATCTACNTATATATATATAATGCTCCTTCGTATGCTTTTTTTAGTGTTTCGGCGAGTACTGTTTTAGTTCCTTTACTATGATTAATATTTGCCATTCCTTATGTAATGTTGAATATGTAATAAATTGAACAATATGTTGAATTTTTATCCAATCTTTTAATGTGAGCGATTAATTATTAAATGTTAGCGTGAGGTCATTTCAACGGTTTTTAATGGAAACGTCAATTTAATCCAAGGGTTAATGGATCCGGAAAGGCAAAAGCGAAGGGAGCCCAACTATCTAAACATCTGTCACAATCATTAAAATCAGCACTGCACTTTTGATTAGAATGTGTTCTTTCAGACGGCGAAGCTATATGATATTAATCTATCACAATTCACGAGTGAATATGATATAGATTTTATATATTTATTTTGTGAAGTATCGTGATCAATGATGAATAGCTGTACTTACATCCTCTATTAAGAATTTCTCAATTACTTCATTATTTCCCTTTTATAATTTCCTTTAGAAACAAATTAGGTTTTATAATCATGCTGAATATTTCCCTGTTTTCTTTCGTAGATTAAAATTTCCTCCCTTGCAATGTTTTTTTAACATCTTAATTTTCCCCAACAAACAAACTTTCTTCGATTCGCACCACGCCCAAATCTGAAAGTCGTCAAGTTTTCCTTTCTCTCTCTCTCCTAAAGTTTTCACATTTTTAAGAGCTATTTCGGCTTTAATGTAATAAATAACTTGTTAGTCGACTCTTTTAAAATCGCTCCCCAAACGATATCACCTTAAGAATACCCTTACTGAGCATTTTCGTTAATCCCCATCTGCTACTTGCCAAAAGGGTCCTTAAATATCTAAATAAAATTATTTCGACAATAGGTTATTTCTATTTTACAAATTCAACGAAATTAGGTGAACATGAATTAAAGTTGTTTGTCTAGGTAACGGTAGGTAAAATATTGATAAGGTATTCATTCACCTTCTAAGTTTTTCATTGCTTAAAAATAAGTTTACTAAACATAAGAAAGCTATTAATTAGTTCTAATTTTTTTGTGAGAGAGCTTCGTAATTCTGATTAGTAGTTTTTTTTAGAATTACGTATATAATCACATTACAATTATATAATTTCATATTTAGGTATTACAATTAGGGTGACTAAAATAGTGATATTATTTTATAAATAGTAATTTTATATAGTCTCAACTTTTTGGACCTTTAATAATAGTGATATTCTTTTATATTTTATCTCGTAGCTGTTTTATCGTCTGGTTTTACGTTCTAGGCGATCATACGTACATTCTAAGGTGGGTGACTTAACTACCTTATTCGTAATTCATGTTGTAATATCTCACGCAGACGTGTTCCTTGCAGCAATCATTTTGATTATTCCCGAAATCGAAACTATCATCTATCAAACCGCTTCTCGCCGTTGACGGGATCAAAGCTTTGAAACCATAGAAGTAGAGGGTGTGTCACATGCTAAGCGACGACGGGGAGGAAAGAGGTTTTCGAGTAAAGCAATTCAGTCGATAGAGACGATAAAGGTTACACGGGAGAAAGGATCGAAGTGCGGGGAAGAGGAGGACAAAGAATATGGAAAGAGGGAAAAAGGGAGATCCGTGGGAGGGAGCCGAACAAAAGGAGCCCGGGGAACGCAGAGTGCGTCCGTCGAAAATTAAGGGAAATTAGCAAGGCGGTTGGTTGCCGGGAGACGAAAGGAGCATGGGTAGGGAGGTGTGAGGGTCTTTTGATAAAAGAGACTTTCTCAACCAGGCGCTATCGCAGGAAAGAGTCGAAGAGTTTTCGCTCCTTCCACTGGTAAGACATGGAGGAAGGCTTTTGGTGCCAATGCATTTGAATGGGAGGGGAGGACTGTAGGAAAAGGGTTATGGGAAATAGTTTGAAGTGGAGTAGGAAGGGAAAATATTGGACGGGAAGGGTCGCTTAAGGAAGGATGGGAAGAAGTGGAAAATTGAGGATAAATGAAGCAACAGCGATAGAAGATGAAAGAGAAGGAAAGCGTACGAATTGGGTTTTGTGGCAACGCTGCAAATTTTAGCTTTTAATTACACGTATTAAATTAAACTACTATTAAGGATTCACTTTAGCTTTTAAGTATTTATTTGCTTTTTTAATATCAGTACTCTACGCGCACGAGCCCGATACCAGCGTAAGACAAAACTAGGGCAAAACTGTCGTTAATAACCAGCTTTAAAACGATTAAGAGTAAAGAGAGCTATTTGCTTAAGCGTTCGGCTTGTAAAAACAGTAAGCAATTATATTGATAGGTAGTAAAGATAATTTACAGTATTATCTAGAAAACGGGAAAACTTTATAGTATATCCCCAATCAATGATATTCTTATGTTATGTTTCACCGAAGATTCCTTATTATAGAAGCTGCTTCTCTAAGAAGTGACTGAGCTACAACTCATTAATAACTAATCCATGGTTACAACAATATTGAGTTGCTCAAACTTACATAAAGCATAAAAATTTTTTTATTCGTTGTTTACGATATTTCACGGTAAAATTCTACTGATGAGTAGTATTACGATTGAAATAGTTATGGGAAAATAAAAACTCAACGTTTTAGACCATTTATAACAAACGGTCTTTCTATCAACAATCTCTGTAAAGTCATCAGCCCGAAGGCTGGCTAACCCTCAGACAGTGACTTTCAAAAGCTCTGAAGAAGGATCGCGGCGTCTTAGGAAGAGTAAGGGGTAAGGAAGTTTCCAGTTACTTTCCTCACTGAGTCAGAATGCTATACGTGGTACAAGTCCACGCCCTATATCCTTATAATCAACACTTTTCAAAGTATTCAATAAGGAATGCTCAAAAATAATGTCATCATTTTGCATCAGTCATATTTCTGTATCTTTCACATCCCTACGACTATGAGCAGAGATGATTGTGAACTAAACGGGCGTGCAAAGATATATTTTCACTATTTAACATTCAGAGATGTATGCAAACCACTACATTTATCGAAATGTGGTTGCAGGAAAACAAAAGATGTACACGAAGGAAAGTTGACTTTAAAGAGCCCAATATGTAATAATAGGGATACTCATAATAGGAAACGAAAATTAATTCTCCAACATATATTTTACTGCTATGTTACTTCCAATTTTATGGGAAAATAATCATCAAAAATTCTTTTGTTTCGTCTCTAATACATCACAATTTTTCTGTAATGGACATATCCCGCTTCTATTAGAGCTTTTCGAAAAGAATAGCTATCTTGTAAAAAAATCCGACCCGTATCGAAAAATTTCCTTATTCTCTCCGGTAATTCTTTTACGAAAGCAACTCTGAGAGCCGTTGTATACACGATCATTTATTCTTCGATGTTCCTACTACGTTGAATAACGAGCCACTTATTTATTTACGTAATTATCTGTTTTGATTGTCTACTAATGCCGTTGATGTTAAAGCCGGTACAAGGAAAAAGAATTTAGGAAGGAATGGAAACAGTTTAAGTTTAAGAGCGGAGGAGATGAAAAGTTTCGGGGAAAAGAGAAACAATGACGGAAGAGGCGGGGGTAAGAGAAAACTTAAAGGCGAGAGGAGGAGATAAAACGAAGCCTAAATGAAAAAATGAGGACACGGGGATTTGTCAAAGGAGGGATAAGAGGAAGAAGACGCGAAATTCTGAGGAGGAATGCGGGATGAGAGTAAAGTTTTGCAAGCGAAGTTTATTTTTTTATCGATGGGATATAAGGATTCTTAAGGGCACTTGCGGGAATCTTCCTCCGCCCCTTCCCTCTAATTTTGTCGGAGTTAAGAAGGCGAGTTTCGCGTTCAAAACTTGTGGAGCTGCTCCTTTGTTTTCGTTGCAGAGGACGAGCCATTTTATTCCCTTCACGCGTTTAATCAGATACCGCTTCCTGTTAGCTTCGATTGGCTAGATAAAGATTTTTAATAACGATGAAGTTTTCGTGAGTAGGAAATAGGAACGAACTCCGAAGTATCGGAGGAAGAATTTTAGAAAGAAGTTGGGCTGATAGATGAATAACAACTTTGAATCTTTTTTCATCGATCTTCCGGAACGCTCTGATATCCGAAGACAGTATGAATAGTTAATTATATTCCGTAGGGTGAAACCTTTTCTATCTAAAAAGTTTACGGAAAGAGCTCCAAAAACTCTTGAATCCCGCGTGTTAGTAAGTTTTCTGGCAGTGAGACGTATTCCGCAGTGTTTCCCAGCTGTAATATATGCTCGGATTAATGTGCAACGGAATTTCACTATTTCATCTCTACATTTCTCAATCCAGTCGATCACAAGTAAAATTTTAATTGATTTTTGAAATATTCATTTAATAACGTCCATCGTTTTAATCCGGGAGTATTTTACTGCCAGTGTGCCGTTTCGCTGGATTACAAGTCTTTGCAGTTAAAATAAGTATTTTTGCAGCGAAAGATCGAAATCGAGAGTAATAAAGAATAGAAATTAGCACGCTACCTTTGCGAATGTTGGAAAAAATGCATCCACCATGAACGTGAAATTTTAAAAATGTATGGACATTGATTTATTTTACGGAGATAGAAGATGGAAATTTAAAAACCCGCCATATCAACCACTTTTCCGCTGAGTGTCATCTTTGAACAGCTGTTTAGGGCACAATTTCGAAGTAATCGTTCGAGTGTTTTCAAATGGAGTAAATCTAAATACCAAACTCAATTTTGAAGTATCTCATTCCTACGCAAAAGCTAAACAAATCATAAATAATCAAAATATTACTAATGATTAGCTAAAAGGAAAGTTTCCTGTTCTATTTACTGCGGGCTACAAATTTTACTTAAAAAATAAATATTTTAAATGCATGAACTAGGTTTATATTTACCGAAGAAGTTATTCAGTGCTTGACAACTTCCACTTCTGTGATTAGCATTTTCAAAGTACCGTATATACTCGCTTACATGACGCACTTTTTACCTAAAATTTAGGTTAAGTGGACATGGATTTTCCATGTTATTAAGTTGTAGAATACTGTCTTAAAGACCTCACTGCTTCCTATAGGTTAAATAGCATCGTGCGTCTTATAGGAAATGGATTTTCCGTGATATTTAATCGTTACAAAATTGTAGAGTACCTCAAAAACCTTGCTGCGTCTTATACGCAGGTATGTACTGGTAATATATCTAAACATTTTAACTAATTCCTTTCCGACCTCAGATTAGGTATCGATAGTAAGAAGCGATCATTCGTGGTTTTTTAAAGTTTATTTTAAGCAACTCATGGGGACCAAAAGATAGTTGCAAGACTAGAAGCTGAAGACGATAGAGAGGCGAGGCAAATCCATATTTAGCAATGAAATTGCATGTCTTGTGTACATTGGGAAGAGGAGATTTCGGAGGAGCACAGCAAAGACCGGAAGTGGGTCCGATGGAACCTCAGATCAACAGCGGCAGGACGTGCGCGGTGCACGCCGGAGGCGGATTATCTTTCTTCTCCTAGGCGTCAATAAGAGCGGGCAACTCAAAAAGAAAGTCGCACACAACTGCGCTCAACCTTTGACCTCTCGGTCAACTGCCTCCTTGGGTCACGACCGCTCGCGACTTAAGTCTGTAGTGCGCGATTCAAGATACAATCCCTTTGAAGAAGGGTCTTAATGCAAAGCCAAACTCAAACACTTGAAATTCTGTGGGACGTTGCGGAGGATTACAGCCGATGCAACCGCGCGTTTGATCTGATTTGCCGCCTTCCGAGGTCTTCCGAGCTTCTCATATCTTGTAAACAAGTGGCCCACGTTGAACTTTTCGCAAAAGAGAATTTTCGCTAGATTTATTCGGAACCAGAATTTGCAGAGCAGGATAACTAATGGAGGAAACATAAAAGTGGTCAATATAGTTATATTCATCTTGTGATCCCACTAAGAAATGAGGAACACGCATTTCCCAAGAAACTGCAGTAAGGAATTACAAAAGTACAAGCGTATTCTTGGAAAGGTAAGAGATTGATATTACNGGAAGTGGGTCCGATGGAACCTCAGATCAACAGCGGCAGGACGTGCGCGGTGCACGCCGGAGGCGGATTATCTTTCTTCTCCTAGGCGTCAATAAGAGCGGGCAACTCAAAAAGAAAGTCGCACACAACTGCGCTCAACCTTTGACCTCTCGGTCAACTGCCTCCTTGGGTCACGACCGCTCGCGACTTAAGTCTGTAGTGCGCGATTCAAGATACAATCCCTTTGAAGAAGGGTCTTAATGCAAAGCCAAACTCAAACACTTGAAATTCTGTGGGACGTTGCGGAGGATTACAGCCGATGCAACCGCGCGTTTGATCTGATTTGCCGCCTTCCGAGGTCTTCCGAGCTTCTCATATCTTGGTCGCCCTTCCTTGAATTAACTTTAGCCTTGAGTTGATCACATACTAAGTTTCAAACCTCTTGTAAGCATGGCATTTTATTCGAGGCGTTCTAAAGGCGGCTTTACATTACACTATATATATTTGCCAGATTTAGAATATCGTATTTCGCCGTCTTTTACTAAAGGGAATTTTTCAGGAATGTTTGAGAATTAGATGCGAGGTCAAGTCGTTTTATGGACTCTCTCCACGAACGATACGCGACGACGATAAGCTAAAGCACGATTGGTGATTACACCCCCTGCCACACGCCGAAAGGCGGTTTGCAAGGTATTTATGTAGATGTAGAAATTGCATTTTTGTGAGCTTTTACAGATTCCACCTTTTTGGTAATAAATCATTATCCTTTTCAAGCTTATTTACAATTTTTTTGGCTTTTTATACGCTGATTGTAGAGGGTATATTACTCGTAAGGTATGCCTTATACTTAATAGCTTTATTTCTCTTTCCAAAAAAGGTTTTGATCCTAAGAGAATATTCCGACGCTTTTCTATGCACACGTATGTATCGGATAACCAATTATTCTCTTTGAAATTAGAGGAGAAACGCGGATAAATTATGGGAATGAGGAACTTTATATGGATGCCCAAAATGAGTACTTAAGAATAAAATTTAAAAAATGGACAATTGATTCATTAATAAAATATCGATTCGTTATCAAAAATAAACTCAAGAAGGATTCTGTTGATACCAACGCTAAAATCTTAGTCAGTGAGTGTTTTAATTCAACTAACACAATTTTCGCTANTGTAAACAAGTGGCCCACGTTGAACTTTTCGCAAAAGAGAATTTTCGCTAGATTTATTCGGAACCAGAATTTGCAGAGCAGGATAACTAATGGAGGAAACATAAAAGTGGTCAATATAGTTATATTCATCTTGTGATCCCACTAAGAAATGAGGAACACGCATTTCCCAAGAAACTGCAGTAAGGAATTACAAAAGTACAAGCGTATTCTTGGAAAGGTAAGAGATTGATATTACACATTAGGCAGTCCTTATCTAGAATATGTGCTAATTATACGGTATGCTACTCCTCAATAACACGGCTGAAATTAGATATGCTATTCATTCCACTAAATTTAGAATTTGGATATGATGTTGAATACAGATGAAAATTTAAAAATGTATGAACCGCTTCTTAGAATATGTTTGAAGGACGAAAGTAATACTTTCCACTTAATTTCAACTAAGATATGAAATCCTTCGTGGGCTCCCGTATAGCCAAGTGGGCAACGCGTTAGACTTCCGTGAAAGGTAGGGGGCCTTAGGGGTACCTAAGCTATCGAAGCCCTATTAACCATACAAATACTACTATGAACTCTTTCCTTATTATTTTTCAAATACATCGGCTGCACTTAAAGAGAATATAGCAAGCCACCTCTCAAAATAATAAAAACACTAAAAATTGTTTCAATGAACAGCTTTATTATTTAGAGACTCCGCCACGAATACCCAACCATGTTTTACGTATTCCATTAAGCATATAGTAGAGGCTCAGTATGACAAATGGTCTATTTTTACTACGTATATACCTTGCTACTTCTCTTTGATGTCGTGGGAGGATGATTTCACCGTTCCACATATTTCTCTTACCTCTTTTTATTGCGTGGCGTTCTCGAAAATATTAATTTTTAGTTGACTAATCTTAACATCAAAATCCCTAATTTTTTCTCGTGGAATTTGATCGGCATGTCTGGAAAGTGGATGTATAATATCAACTACGCCTTACAAGAATGTATTGTTTCTAAATTTATCGAACTAGTTAAACCTGTCTTTACCTTCTTTATCACTACGACTTCCATCTTATTTCTGAAAGCATCTGCTTGCTTGCTGATTCATTATAGCAATTCTTAATTAAACATAAGACCTTTTCTAGCTCAGAGATGGAATGTGAATGAAATTGTCTGAGGTATTTCAATGTTAATTTCTTAACTTTTTTAAGTTTCTATAAGGATTCTCCTTAAAGTGTCAAAATAAATTCCTAAAAATATATATAACTCAGCATTATATTCAAGGTTTACCTCAAAAGTTTCATGTAACTGTTTTGCTCAATTTCACCGCTGCTAAGTAACTCTGCTGTGTTTCTCAAGGATTAACGAGGGATGTTAAGATTTAAAAAACTTAACTATCGGTGGAAGTTATTATAATATTTACAGATATTTTGTATCCAAGCTAAAATGCTATTATTTATATCTGGTCTCAATTTATTAATTCACAATACTTAATTTATTCTGTAAGTAAACTGGATTTTAGGGTGTATTTAGGTGACAGTTCATCATTTCGAAATTAAATTCCAAGAATTCGGTCACTGACCTTCATTTTCTTCATATCACTCAGGATTGTCTCATGAAAGCGCTACAAATAGGCCGACGCTCCACATATTTATTAAGTAAAATATTAAGAAAATGAAATTCAACTGATTTTAGCGGAAAGTAAACTAAGTTGCCATTAGCTTCATAGAAAGAAGTTAACATGGATCTTTATCATCTTCATTCTGCGACATAGCCTGCGCAAGGGTTCATTTCCATATTTGGAAATGATGGCATTTGACAATACTTAATAAGAAAATAAATTCAGTGGAAAATTCTCCGCCTGGCAAAACCTTAAACATTTGAAAAGGAATTCAGTAAAAGCTCCAAAAAACCTGTGGATTCTGGGCAGGCTCATAGAGGGAGTGAAATGACAATTTTTACGGACTTAAAGGTCTTTACGGGAGATGATAACTGGAACACCCTCGTCCAATTCCGTGCTTAAGGTCAATTTCCCTGTTTCTATTATTTATGTCTCTTCCCTGTTCCGCTTAAATTATTTCCACGGGGGGGTCATTGAGTGATACGGGACCTCAAGCGTGGAATAGCCGAGAGTCGAGGAAAATGTCACAGCACGCTCATCGTACGCTTGACTCTCTCCACCTCACAAAAAATCATCCACCGCGAAACTGTCGGGTCCCTACCAAACAACGAGCACCATCACCATCGGAATCAAAAATGTCATATGGTGCCATTTGGGCAAGGGATTGGGGTTATTCCCAGAGACCTCCTCGCCCAACAACCGCACCAACCGCAATCAATTTCGTCGCGCGCGTCATATGAGTGTCACGCGAAAATTGACCTCAAAGGCTTCTGAGCTCCACAATGGAATATTATTTTTGTTTATCTTGACGCATTCATGACAGTATTGCGTTGAATTTATCCAAAAATAAAATGGTAGTCTATTTCCTCACTGATTACAAAGAAAGTGAGAAAAACGTTAAAGAGAAACTTTGAAAGAGCTATGTAATTCCGTACAACAGTTTACAGCTAAAATTGTGTAGTTGTTTATCGATAAATGGAAGAGGTAATTCAGAAAGACGTAAAGCATTTTATACACTTCCCTTCTGTATTACTTATAACTCATTCTCTCAATTTATTTGCAAATTTCAGAATAATTAGTTGCTGATTAAAAGCTGAGAAATATCGCAAAGACAATAATAAAATTATTGTCACAAATAATAGTTTTTTGGAAAGTTATCGTATATCATCAGAATGATGCTTATTTGAAAATATATATCGTAACACAATTCACAATTTTATTTCCGCTATCTGTAAGAATATTTAGTGCTTATAAATGATTTACGTGCATTCGAGATTATTAAGCAGATTACATATGCCCTTAGTTACCTCATCGACTAATGAATATTTGATTTTATAAGTTAATGATTGTTCTTGGTGTATTTATGGTGAGCCCAACGTCATTCCACAAATCATGTAAACTGAACTTCTCTTTGGCAGTATGTTTCATGGGATTCGGAGACGACGCAGTGGAAAGATTCTGCCATGGACGCAAGCAGCGCAAAAGCTATTTCATGATTTCATCCTTAATCATTTTGTATTTTGCATTTAATGCCATTTGCATTTCTCCCGAAATCACCCCTTCGAGAGGAATGAGAATGACTTTTTAACTAGAAAGAGAAAGCAGTCGCGTTAAATTATCCAATTTACCCTTTAATTTGAATATTCCATTGATAGTAACCCGGTTTATTCCCAAGAGAGGCAAATGTGTTGTTGGGTAATGGCGTAATATTCATGTATTAGCGTTAGTAGATTTGGTACGGATATAGAATTTTCTAGAAATATATCTCTGTAGGGTAAAACTAATTTATTACGTGAAACTATATTTATCAATGGTTTTATGAATTAATTTTTCAAGATTTTACATTAAATTTATGACCTATTTTCACTGCTTATTTTAATCTTGATAGTCGTAAAGACCTGAGCAAAAATATAAACAGGAAAACGACGATTCTTCCGTCTCAAAGTATTGTTTTAGTATGGTCGACTCTAGATGAACATCCCCAAAAGATGGGAAGCCAATGTGAATCGTAGTTGTTGATTGATTTCATTTTAATATCTTGGTGACCGCATCGTAAGAGTAACTGAATGAAAACATTCTCTTCCAGGGCACTCTTCACGACCCACGAGCTGGCGACCCTACCGAACGCCTGCGCCATCTCACGGTTCCCTGCACAAGCGTGAGAACTCGGACCCTCCTGCACGAGGGTACTTTTGGTCGCCTTTACAGGGGCGTGTTCGTACCCTACAGACCCAAAAGCAATGGAGGGGGGGCTAGTAGTGCTGGAAGTGGCGGTGGTCGAAGAGGCTCCGGAAGCGGTGGAAGGTACAGATCTTATGGAGGAGGATCCACCACGACGGACGTGGAGGCTGATGAAGAGGACGTTTTCGTGAAAACAGTAACTGGTAAGGAAATTCTTCCGTAGAGAGGAGCTGTTAATGTCTTCCAGAATAAAATGCAAAGATTGGTAATGACGGTATTAAGTAAATCTCCAGCGATGCTAAATCAAATGTTTCATAGTCTAGCTTTTATGTTGTTCGGATAATTTCCGCACAAAATATAACGGTTTAATGAATATTTTTGGTATGATGACTGCTAAAAAAAATTTTAATGGTAAGTCTAGAACTAGTAGTTTTTTGCACCCCTTACGAATGTACACCCTGGAAATATACCCTAATTTTCCTGCCTTTGCTGAGGCCATGTTTGTGTTAAGGGTAATCCCAGGAGAGATGACCCACTTAACAAGAAATCATTCTAGTTAGTACAGTATTGCACCAGAAATAGAAAAAATTGGTTATTAACATATAAAAGTACTTCAATCTTTTCATACTTATTTTGCAAATAAAATATTATTTCTTAGTCATATTAGTAATTAAATAAAATATACTTTTATACCCATCTCTCCCAACCCTCCAGGTGAGATACCGGAGTCAAGAAAATTGTTGGTAAAGAAAATTTATGAAGCACCTAAGTACTTTCTATGTAACACACAGAAGCAATATATATACACTTATAATCATTTATCATTAACTAATTTTCGCTTTTCCTCTTCCACAAATAAAGGGGCTCTCCCAAAACTACCTTATTACCCAATAAAATTCATTGCAATAGTAATCTAATAATCATTTTTTCACTGTAAATGTTGCATTCGCTATTTTTTTTAATATATTAATGGCATAATGTGATTTATTTCAGAGGCTGCATCAGCTCTTCAGATCTCTATCCTGGTGTCAGAAGGAACAATGCTGTGGGGACTTTCGCATAGGCACCTACTTCCTGTATTGGCTGTGGCACTTCCCCCTGGACGACCCCCATTATTAGCTTATCCATATGCTTCAAGGGGTAATCTTAAGAGGTAACGAAGCCTTGGATATTTGTCTCCTATATAATCAGTTAAAGTTGCCATTTGATTCAAATGAGTGATTTCACTGTCTTATACTCACAATAACTTCATTCATAGATTTCTTCAACGATGCCGACTTAGAACAGGTGATGAAGCTGAATCGATTACACTGATGACTCGTGACATAGTAGGAATGGGTGTGCAAGTAGCCTTGGCTCTTTTGTTTCTTCACAGACATCGTATATGTCATCGAGACATTGCAACTAGAAATTGTGTGTAAGTATATTTCATATTTTTATAATTTGTGTTGGATAACAACCTCTTCGTGACTCTTCAAGGGTGCAATGCATGGATACTGTTTTGTAACAATGACTTTTGTACTCAAAGACAGGGAATATTTTTTTTACTCCAGACATGATTTAATACAATATAAGCATGTTTCTTGGGGAAAATTGATAAAAAAATTAAGTTCGTTCACTTTGGCTAAACTTATATTAACCCTTAAAACCTTAGAGGTTTAAAAAACACTCCGTAAGCCGTCTTTCGGCAAGCGGAACTCGGGCTCAGAGACAAACGGGAAGCTCCGGATTACCGATTTCTGGGAAGGACCAATGATAATTTCGGAGTGACTACCACTTCCTTTGTGGAGACCCCTTTGTGGAGGATGGAGGCTTTATCTCCGAAATGATCATTGGGACTTCCCAGAAATCGGTAATCCGGAGCTTCCCGTTTGTCTCTGAGGGCGAGTTCCGCTTGCCGAAAGACGGCTTACAGAGTGTTTCTAAGGATTAAAAAGAAAAGATTGGAATGTTTTTAGTCAAGTTGCTGGACTGAAAATTATCTAAAAACCATCTTTGATGGGAACTAAGTCAAACCAGAAGGTAAAATATTGATTCAAATGACATTGTCAATGTGTGAATGAATGAAAACAAACGAAAGACCGTAATAGTAAATCTCGCATGAAAAAAGGTCCAACTGAAGTGTAATAGCCGATTGTACAAGTATGTCCTGTAACGCAGGCGTGCAAATTAAACAAAACAGAGGGCCACCCACCCATGAGGGATAAACTGACCACATGAGTCCAACAAATGTAAAAGTTATATACATTCCTTTTAACTGAAATATGAGAAGGCAAGTTAAACACCTTAGGAGATTATACAAATTTCAATACACTTCATTATTTATTGAGCACTTATGACTCATTGCATGTACAAAAAAAACTCTGCAGGCCCGTTACACCATGTGGCAGTCCAAACCTTGCCAGTGGGCTGTACTTTGGGCACCACTATATTCAATACATCAATTTCCTTTTGTGATGATATTGAAATTTCTTCTTATCAAATTTCTTTAGTACACTAAGATTCTTGCATGACTAGCAACTTGAAGTTCTAATATTCAAAGTATGTGTAATACTTCACAGTGTGGATGCAGATCTTCGAGTTCGTGTGACAGATAGTGCTTTATCAAGAGATCTATTTCCTGCTGACTACCATTGCCTTGGAGACAATGAAAACAGGCCTATAAAATGGCTTGCACCTGAAAGCCTAGTAAATAAACAATTTTCTGCTGCATCAGATACGGTAAGGATTGATTGTAACTGTGTAGCTTTACTACATCACACCTCAGTCATACTTTGATATTTTTGGAAGTTTGATCTTGTAATTTTACATCAATTACTGTGACTCAATGAATTCAGAGTAATCCAGAAGATGCTACTTTCCTCAAAGGGCTTATTTTGACATAGCATAAATCAGCCAATTACATAAAGTAGCTCATTTCACTTTCCATTTTGATCTTTTATGAAATTTCATAGCATGTTTAGTTTTGATTTCTTGGAATAATCTTTGATAAAACCATAGCATTTAAAGGATGAAATGAATTAGTCTAAAATACATTTGTAATGCTATATATTACATCATTAATTTTTTAATTAACCTGATTTTACTTTTCCTTTGAAAATAATCATAGCATATTCTTAATAAAGTTAATGCAGACATTATTAGTTCATCCATGATGATTTTCCTTCAAATATTTGTAAATGACACCTTATTTTCATACTGTTTTAATTGGCTACCAAAACTAGACATTAGTTTACAAATAGGTTTCCATGAACTCTTGATATATTTAAATAAAATGAGGCTAATACAAAACAATCAATATGTTATGTGAGTCACCTTATCAGATTCTCTGGAGGAGAGTATGCATATTTATACACTTCAAAACATTTATGTACTGTAATCTCCATATTTCTTAGCTGTAATAATCGTTACTGTATTTACTAGTATTTCCTCTTTGAGCATTCTATAATTGAGAAACTGCATTATAATAACATTTTAAATATCAAACCACCATGCTCTTCATTAACTTATATCCCTGAATTAAAACAGAATAAATTGCACCTCTCTCTCAAGTGGTGGTAGTGTGCTTTCCAACTCAGTTACATTAAGTCATTGTAGAGAATAATGCTTCAGAAAAAGGAAATAAGAATAACATTAGTTTGTGTTTGACATCATCAATGGATAAAATTGATTTTCAGTGGGCCTTTGGAGTCCTCCTTTGGGAGCTAACAACTCTAGCACAACAACCCTATTCTGAAGTGGATCCATTTGAAATGGCTGCATTTATAAGGGATGGATATCGTCTTGCACAGCCTTTGAATTGCCCTGATGAACTGTAAGTATATTATTCTTCTTTAGAATAGTTTTAATAGAAAATTACTCTAAAATTTATCAGGTCATGTGGTATAACAATTAAAATGGTAACCTACCAACTCCTATAAAATGGGTGTTTGAGTTGTCCCATTAAGAACTAGCAAAGAAAGAAAGTTCACCAGAGTTCAATTGTTGCAACAAACCTATAGTACCCAGTAGTAGTAAGTAGTAAATTGTCATGAATAATAACTCAAAATTATCAATTAACTCTCAACATTATCTTCTAATATCTATGGCACTGTTTTTGATAATTAGATGCTAATTGTAAAAGCTTGAATACAAATAGATATTTGTGGAGGCAGCAATTCAAAATTCCAGTTTTTTTTAATCAAAATCAAATTATCAAAAACAGTTCCATGAATATCTTCAACCAATGATGAATGATATCATGGCATCATTATTTTACCAAAACCTTTCAAATAGCAATCTTCTATCTAAATAAAACATTTCACTAAT
>KZ308548.1:665627-677114 GCA_000376725.2 Ladona fulva
CTTTTGTCTTAAAAGTAATATAATAATGTTTAAGAATTTATTCAAATAATTATTCAATGTCTGTAAAACATTAATAGATCTTTAACATTTCTGAATTAGCAGTTCAACAAAATTATTTATTTTAGCTTAGAGCATGCAATAAATCCTCTCCCAAATAATTTTCCTGTGTTCGATGAATTAATCAGTTTATTCACATGCCTTGTTGCTTTGCCCATGGAACATCATACACAGTTTAATGGTTTTGTGGAGTTTGTTCCTTAGCATAATAGCTATGCCATCTGTGATCAATTGTGTTCCACTCTACCTTACATAAATGACAAAGGAAAAAATGTAGTGGAAGCATTCGATTTGATGCTTATAAATATTAAGACATGTGTAATAAGAATTGAAAATGTAAAATATGATGGATTTTGCAAAATATTTTATTACACATACAGAGCAAGTAATCTTTTTAAAATTCTATAGAAATTTTGGTACAATTTCATGAAATAAGAGTTGAATGAATTATACAAAAGAGAAATTTCAGCCGTAAGATAAGCATTTCTTTATTAATTTGTAGTTTTGTAGAAAGTTGGTTATCAGTAGCTGCAAGCAGTAGCTGAATTTTTATTATATCTGGTATATTCTAAAAAGCAAAATAATTATTATGACTAAAAAATGAATGAAAATGGCTATATTACTCAATAGGTTTGCTGTGATGGCTTGCTGCTGGCTAGCAGATCCAGAAGAACGACCTTCTGTTGTACAACTCCTCACGTGTCTTCAAGACTTTTACACAGCTCTTGGAAGATATATATAGACTTTCCTACAGAAAATCTGTTCAAAGGTTACAAAGTTTCACTAAGCAGAAACCTCACTCTCACTCCATCGAAAAACCTAATTTGTCCAAATTTAGGAAAATGATATGGACTTCCTTAAAATATAGCCTATTTCATAAAATGAAACAAATAATTATGAATTCAACATAAAATTGATGAAAACATTGATTCTTTCTAATGCGTGATATTTTATGTAGTTAAAAACTACTGATTTCCATCAGAATTACAAATGATAAGATTCCACCTAACTAAATGGTCATGAAATTCAACTGTTAGCCTTTCAAACACAAATTTAACCTCACAGTTGCTTATCTTTGAAAATCATGTTTGTTAACCAAAATCTTCTTAATGATTTTAGCTAATTGCAAGAGTCATAGTTACAAAATCTTAAAGGCTTATTTTCTGAGAATACTCCCAGTTTTTTGGTAAAAATATCTTTCAATGTGGATGAAATGCATTAACTAAGACTTTATGGTTGTTTAATTTTCATAAATACAAGCAGCTTTAGAATACAGCAAATTAATTTCCATCATATGAAAACACTTCACTGCTAAATAAATGCATAAATATGGCTGCATTATCCTCATTCAGTTCATTGAAACTGGATGAATAAATATCTTCATAAATTTAAAAGTTCATTTTGCTATAACTTCCCACAGAAAAGGAAAATGATCTTTAATCTGGCAATATTTAAAGTAATGAATTGAAGAAGCAACATGAGGAAGGAGTTGTAAAAGAATTTTCAAATATAGTAGTTATATCATATAGCCATAAATGTTAATAAAACAACCTAAAAGTAACAGCATGTCATAATGGCTAGCTCTTTGCTTCAACATAAGGTATCCAAATGCATAACTCTTGCTGCATACCATGTATGCATTCAAAAACTAGGCTTACATTCAACCATAAATAATGGAAGATTTTAAAAGGTTCTAAGATTTATGAGCAACAATATGATGGCCTATGTAACATTAAAATGAGGTTGCCCATACACTGCTAATTTTGATGAACAATTAACTAATACCAAAAAAGCAAGATTCAGCAATTGTGTATAAAACAAAAGCAAAGCTAGTGGAAATTTAAGATAAATTTAGAAACCTTTTTAAAAGTTGTTTGATGGGAATAAGGTTTTGTACTACAATATTTAACCAATGCAACCATTCTCTGGAGAGTGTAAATTAAAATTCTGTAAATAGATTGTGTAGTCCTCTCACTGATTTTAGGAACTTCCACGCTGATGGAAAAGAATAGAGATTTCTTGGGCTTTCTCCTGTACCAAAGGTAAAAAAACTGAAGAATTTATATTTAAATGATCAAAGGCTCATGCCTCTGCATGCATGGAAAACTATAAAAGTTGTTTCTAATTTTATAAGTGATCCAGGTGGAACATAAGTGGAGTGTGGCAATTGAGGACATAGTGTTTGATGTTATATATTTATTTATATTATAGAAATGTTGTCTGAATGAAAGTATGTTTTGAAATCTGAAATTGACATGGCTGTTGGTGTTTCCAGTAAAAAAAAGAGATATGCATTCTTCTATGTGGATAAAACAGGGTGTGTTGTTACCATGTGGTTCTAGAAAAAATGGGAGTTTTGCATTTTAAGTTAAATGTTGATGTCCATTACAACTTTCTCTATCTCTCTCACTGTGTTGAATGAATCCCTGTCCTATTGTCTTCCCTAAAAAAAATTATTCAATGCTTGTAAATTCACTTTCAAAGAAAAGATGTGTGTACATTTTTAGCTGTTATGCTGTTTCTCATGGTTATGTATGTTTCTTGTTTCACTACAACATAGTAAAATAGTAACAAACCCCTAAAACAAAAATGAATGCAGGAAAACCAATTCCAAAAATCCTTTAAATGTATTGCTCAAGTTCTAATGATGGTAAATGTGGAAACATTAGATAGATTTTTGATTAACGACAGAGAAGCCTGGGTGGAAAATGTCAAAAGTCAATTTATGAAAGATATGACCAATCCAAGAAAACTATACACCAATCACCAACATACTTAAATTTATCTTCGTTCAGGGATTGTCTTCAAAGAACAATTAATTTAACTGTGCTATAATGTTTGTTTTCAAAAGTTATCCTGGCAAGATATGAATTTCCTCCGCTGAAATTGAGTTTGGATGTTCATACTTACTCTCGATCATTCCATTTTCAACTGTAGAAACAGAATCATTATTTATAATTACTTCTTTTGTCTTATAAAAGAAAACAAAATTCACACCAAAGTGGCCAGGAATGGAGCAGGAAGAAGAATGAAATGAAATTGTGGGTTTTTAATTTTGTATGTAAATCACCCATGAATCAAAATGTGTTAATAAATTAAGACAGAAGAATAGATTTTATTTATTTAAAATAAATTTCAGCTATAGTTAATGCCACTCCTTCAGGTGGTCATCACACATATTGGAATATTAGCTTAATATCTTCAATATATAACACAGATGGGACATGGTGGAAGAATGCAACTGAATCACTCCAAGGAACAAACGGTACAAACTAGTAGTAGTATTTTAAAAGTGCTTCAACAGCTGGATTTTGCATGCATGTTTTCCCACCAGTAATCTGAGACCATTTTCATCTTAAAAGGCAAGTGTGCTACCCACATGCCAGTCCTGGAATCTCTGACAACATACAGAGCAGATGAATTCAAAAATGAGCATTGCTTGTTTATACCCTTATTGCTTGTTATAACCTTGTCTAAGAGACTATTTAGTTGAGTTTTAACTCACTGTGTAACAAAAAGAAAAATATTTATCATCAATATCATGAATGATTGACCATTTATTCATTATAAGGTTACTTGTCAGAAATTGCATTGAAGTTAGAAATCAGCATCTACATACAGCCACTTGGGGGCACTATGTCACTCTAAGGAAGAGGGTCACTGTGCACAAGGTTAAGGGCAAGAGCTAACCTTTTCCAAGAGGTTTATATTCTTTCTTTCCAAAATACAGCCCTACTCTGTTTTACTCAAAGACAGACATCGCTGAATTTCTTTATATGAGATGGCAAAGTTTTGCAGCTGCCTCTCTTAATTTTAACTTTTATGATCTTCTTGATTTGGTCATTTCTGTTTTAACTTTAATTAATGTCAATTGAAGAGTTGTTGCAGTCTCCATGCAGCACAATGCATGGAGACAGTTGATTGAATGTGAACAGACACCCCATCTGGGCAAATTAAAGCATAAGAATTTAATACCTGAGTAGAGGAAATCGTGTTTTAGGATTCAATCTTGAAATATTTTCTATAGAAGTATATTTCACATAGCCAATGAAAAATATGGAAGTTTGAGCAAAGACAAAGTATGAGAAAACAATTCATTAATTGGTGAGAATTAATGCAGAGAATTTTTGTGTGTAAAGAGCTCAAATTTAGATAATTGTTTAAAGATACCATAAAACTAACTTAAGATGCTTTTCAAGGGACCAAGTGAAAACCACACTATAAGCAGAGAAGTGTTTTCAGCGGGATACTAAAATTTGTTATTCTTGCACTTTAGAAAATAAAAGAGAAGAGATTTTGGCTCTTTCATTTTTAAATAAGTGATTTACGCCTTTTCAAAAAATGGTACTTCTTTAGTTTCCTTAATTTGCCTCTGCTGTCTCGGGATATCTACAGAGTTTGCTAACCATTGTTGTGTAACATTGGATTCCTTCCTTAGTATTTTTATAGAATTGACAGTTTTTCAGACAAACAGAGTATCTTTCTTTGTTACTTCAATTTGGCTATTTTCATTCCACAATGATTCAATTTATTATCAGATAGACAATAATGGAAGTACAATGAATTTTTTAACAGCAGTGGTGAGAGGCTATCACAGAGCACAATTTCTCCAAGACTATGCTCAACAGCCCACCAAACAAAGCATTGCCACTCTGGTTTATTCTAAGTTTACAATTTGAGACGGTAAAGAAAGCAAATTCCATCAAGTGACTTTTTGATCTAACTCGAACATTTTGCCCTGAGACAAGACTAATAGGAAAGATCTCACTTTATATTAGGTGTAGAATCAGCTCCTACAGTTGGATGAAGATTGCTCTGTTTTGCGATACCTTCATTCTCTTTTCTCTAAATTAATCATCACAAACAAGAGAATTAAAAGAAACCTGCTTAATGACAAGGGACACAGGAGTGCAGAGGATGGCAATGCAGATAACATCAACAATATTTTGTCCTTCAAATGAGGCTGGACCATTGGCTATAGTGATATGTAGTCTGGTCACGAGTAAAAACCCACCCAATAGGCAGGTAACAGAGCATCTTTAGTGGCATTTTGCCATATTTTTTGTGTGAAAGGAATCTAAATAAACAGAACAAGCAGGAGCATTTAAACAGAATATGCTGCTCTTTGATAACCATGAAATTGCTTCCAAATAAATGAATAATAATGAAAAACTAAGACTGGGGCAACCAAATTTGACTCCTTTGTGAAATAAAGGTCTGATAATAATCTAAGGCAAGTTAATAACTGTTTATTTAGTTATTGTATGCTATTATATAAGAAATTCCCAAATTCTAAAAATTTATTTCATCACTGATAGGCCATGTTTACTTTTCTTGATTTAAGATTCCAGTATAATCTACATTAATCTAATTAAATTTATAGATATTACAGTTCTTATTTGCTTAAATTGAAAGTGCACAGGTAAATTTTAAATTGATTACGGACGATTACTGATTGGCAATACTGAAATTTTTAGATGTTCAATTTAAAGCACACATGCAACACAATTAACTATTACTTTAAAAATACCCGAAAAAGGGAGTCGTAATTGATACTAGATCGAAGAGAAAGGCAGGTTGTGTACATCTCTACTTATAACTCCTGATCAATCATGCCCTATGAATTTTAACAGTGGGGAGAAATATAACATTCATTCAGTCAAAGTAGAGGTGCATACCGCTTAAATTCAGTAAAAAGTTTGTTAAACTTGTCACTGAATCAAATTTACAAAAGAATAATTTCTCGATACTGTGTTATTTCAATCTCTGCCAAGGTATAAAATAATGAGATTAGCTTGCCAGAGAGAATAAAACAAGCATGTGTTCGTGATTTCCGCGTTTCCGCGTAATACATGCATATCGCTGTTGTCTTGTCTGAAGAATCTATCATCGCTGTTTTTCTGTCAGGAGCGTAATGGCGGTAATGGCATATTTTGAGCTATAGAGGTCGGTGAAAAGAAGTACAATGGTTGCGTTTTTTTATGTGATAGTCTCTCGTCATCGTGTGAATTTTCTATCAAGAATGGTTACTTTTTATTTCAACATTTCCTGGTGATATAGTTTTGTGTTACTTCTGGAGATTCTTATCATTACGCTAGAAGTAACATCTATGCAGTTAAGCCTTCCCACGATTAGCCTTAAATTTTGCTTGAAGCATACAAAGTTCTCAATTAAAACTTTGGAATGTACTTAAACCGTACAATTCTTTGCAAACAAGCCTCATAGAATTAGGTAATACTGATTCGGCAATTCAATTTTAAGGATGTCTCCGAGTGAGTTCATTTTGACAAAAGACAAATTTTGATTACTCTTTCATCAGATTGCTAATAGTTTTTCTATTATTCTATGAAATAAAAAGTTGACGATCTCTGTATGATTGGGGAATAGAGTGATTTATAGCATACAGCAATGAATTATTTCTCATACGTGCTGGCACGTGCAAGTCTAATGTATCTGCGCATTAGCTTGTCTAGTTGTGGAGGTCCAGTTAGTCAGCAAGATGAAATTATTTGTTCACTTAGGGTTAAAGCTCCCATGTTAATAATATGATTTAGTTTAACTAATATTCAATTAACTCCTTTTAAGTCCTGGGGCTTGGTGAAATATAGTGTGTGAATTGTGTTTTACGTCTCATCTGTGCTTTTATTGCTGAACTGGAAAGAAGAAAGAGGTTTCTGCTATGGATTTAGGTCTCAACCCTGACTGCACCTCCAAGGAAGTAAAATGATCTTCAGAAATAAATTCCTTTGTGAGTTACCATTTCTATTTCTTCCTATTTTTCTCATCTTTTACTATCCTTATTCTATTTATGAAATGAGTGAATACGGTTCTTTAAATGGTTTTAAAAATTGGTCGCTAATTTTTAAATACAGAGGAAATAATTTGCAATGGCCTTTAATAGTAGCTAGCTACGCTAGCATAAATGATGTCATCACTTATTGAATTACTTGTTATGAAATAAATAGCTGTGTGTGATTTTATGAAATTATGCTATGGCATAATAAACATGAATAATATTTGTGAATTACCATTGTGAAACTTATTAAATATGAATTTTTATTCATAATTCCTGTGTATATTGATTCGGCATGGCATATTAAAAGAAAACACCCAGCAACTCTGGTGCTCAAATATTATTAGTAAAATAAGATTCAAATTACTCGAATGAAAATACCATTGTCGTATTACTCTGTGTGTTTTTACATTCTTAAATCTTTATGAACTTGCTGTTAGCAACAACATCTTGAGGGATTCAAAGAACCAACATAATTGCCCCTGATCAGGGCACCAACTCAAAATTGTAAGAATTAGCAAACTGAAAATTTATGCTTATGCTAAAATCATTTTTAATTCGCTTATAAATCAAAGTTTGACAAAATTTCTCTATTATTCCCCAATGTTTTCAATTACCAATTCACTTGTGAATGATTTCTACTGTTATTATCTGCATTTAAAATTTTATTGAGGAACGAATGGACTAGCATGCAATTAGCTAGGTGTTCTCTATTGATCATTTCGTCATCAACTTTGTCATAATCATTACATATATGCCGAGAATACTATTGTGTGGTAAATTTAAGTCATATTTTATTAGTAAAATATTTTCTTGTGGTTAATTAGAGACAGAAAAGTATGATTTTTCTTGATAAATTATGTTTGTGTGAACAACTTTAATATTTGGATTATTATTCCAATTTTTATTTGATGATTCAAATAAGAGCGAAATTCATTCATTTTTTAGACGGTGATTGGATAATAATGATTTTCCTTGTTATAATGAATGCATTTGTGTGTTTTTTCATATAATTAATGCTCCTTATGCATATTGTTTGAATAGGAGATAAAAATATGAAAAGAGTTCACTCCAAGCCCTCACTAATAGAGGTAAATTAAAATCCTAGTAGAGGATTTTTAAAATTTACATAGAAGTATATTCATTAAAACTCTAATCTGCTTAGAACAAAGTAAATTTAAATAAGGACTAATGATGAATACCTGAAAGCATCAGGGATGCTGACTTAGGAATTATTCACTAAAAATGTCATTTACTTTCAGAACCTAATATTATTGTTGAATTTCGATCATTGAGGTACTTGGAATCACAGCCAGAAATTGTTTTTGTTCCAATGTTATGGAATTCAGAGGGCTTAACAATCTGTTCTGTTACTGGTTGTTTATTGTTTAGCTTGAAGTATTACCAGAGTAATTACAATGTGAAATGAAATCAGCCTGTTCTTCAAATAAATAAATTACTTAAATTTAAGAAGATTGATCGTAACTGCTCATTCAGAGCAATCCTTTTATGTTCACACTTCAAAACTAAATTTTCTAGATGTCTCTATTTAAAATTTGAGTGGTAAATTATTTATGAAATTTTTCTGTTTTTGTGAGCATGGTGTTACTTATTTTAAGTTTGAATTGATTTGCCTCATGCTTTACCTTATGTTAAATTAGGTTTAAACCTCTGCTATTGGGCAAAGGAGTTTAAAGTGGCAAACTAATTTTCATTTTAATAGCAATGTTTTTCATATTTTTAATATTCATTGCTTGTGATATTTTTTATGTATATTGTGAGTCTTCACTGGTGTTTGGAAGCTTAAATTCTGTTAAATTTTGTTTATGAAATCGTTTAAATTCTGAATTTAATAAAACAGTGAATTAAAAAATCTGTAACCCAGAGCTTCCTATTTGTCTCCAAATATGAATTCCTTCTGCCAACGGATGGCTTGTGTAGAGTTTTTAAACCTCATTAACCAATTCATTAATTATCTTCCAACTTTGTTTTCTTTCAGAAATGTAGTGAGGGAATGATGTTTAACATCTGTGCTGTTATGGCTGTACAGAAAAGAAGAAAGAGAAGATTCTGCTATGGATTTTGGTCTCAACCCTGACTGCATCTTCAAGGAAGGAAATTGGTCTTCAAAAGTATGCCTTTACATTTGTGAGCATTCCATTTCTTACTATTTCAGGATTTGAATTTCAGAAAACTTCATTTTGCTTATCCATCAGTTTATCTGCATTTTTTCAGGAACTTTGTTTTCTATGACGACTCAGAAATTTCTAAGCCATAAAACATTTTATGTCAAAGTAAGATTACCTTCATTATTATGAAGACCAGGTTAACAGCTATAAAACAGGGCTTTTCTGTTAGATGTTGCAATTGTTATTTTAATTCCTCAATTAATTTAACTAGTAAAAGAATTGTGCATATTCTGAAACATTATTCAGGTATCTTTTTGCTTTCTAAATTTTCTCCAGAAGCCTCTTTTTTTTCACAGAGTTACAACTTTTATTGTGACATTTCTATTGCAATTGGTAGTTTTATCATTTAGAAAAATATGATAATGAGGAAACCTTTTTCATATTTCTTATAGAGGTATTTAATTGTGAAATTTAGAGTAGAAGGTGAAGAAGCTTCTTTAAGGCAAAGACAAGATGTTGTAGCGTTTTTCATTAGCATTAATATAGGTTCAGAAGATTTATATCCTTGGAGTAGATAAGATTCTATCAGGATAGAGAAAAAGGAGTTCTTGTCTATTGTCACCCCTCTCTGTTTAATGGCAATGAAAATAATCTCCTTTGATAGTATTACAGTGTAATTAACTTCATGTATCATTATTTTGAAAACATGCTGTGTTTTTTATAGAATTGGGTTGTCAGTTGTTTCATATCATTTTCTTGAATCAATCAAATCATTCAATTTAAGTTTTAAAGCATTGAATAATTTTACCTTTTGATTCCTTAAACCACATTATGAGCTCCGTAAACAACAATACATCAATTTCAATAACTTACAAATAAAGGTCAATTTCAGTTGAGTGGACAGTCATGATAGAATGGTTTAAACGAAAATGTATATGCAAACATGGGGGTATGAAGAAGAATTCATATTTTTTTTGTTTGGCATTATAGGATATATTTCTGGGAAAACCTAGGGTTTTAACGTTTTTGAAAGTTATTTTCTCCCAAGAATCAGTATTTCTACTAGTTGTCAGATAATGTTAAATAGGAATGAATTCTAGAGGGAATTTTAAGGGTGTCAGTTTTTGTTTAGAATGAAACTAAGCTAAATTGTCTATTGTGCAGTCTATAATTACTTAGAATCATGAATCATTTTTATATAGAGATGGATTTTTGGATGTGATTTGTTTTATGGCTTAAGAAAATCTTGTTGCAATGAGGTATATGCTTTTGGAACTGCAATATTTGTGTGTGTTGTGAATTACACTTTGTGTGCTTTTCTTTGATAAAGTTTGATTAATGCAGTAAAATCTCAATTTTATGAACCCCTTCAAAATGAAAAACTTCAGATTCTTCTTGTTAGTAGCTAAATCTGTAGCCTTTCCAGAGTAATTAATGCAAGATAAAATCATCCTGTGCTTCAATTATTAATAATTTCCTTGAATGCATAAATTTAAGAAGATAAATGTTCTGATTCTTGTTTTATTTTAGAAGTTTGCAATCCTCTGTATATGTAACTCAGAGGTGATCACTGTTTCTTATTTTCTGGTTGAACAAATTTTTAGGATGACTTTTCTTGAGTTGTGATTTTTCAAAATTCTGTGGTAAATATCTCAAACGTCATGAATTGCAAAGTCAATTGTGATGGCTAAAATTTAGGTAGAGTTCGTTTTACTTTGAGCATTAATTAAAATTATTCGTTAAAATAGAAATTCCCTTCAATTCTTATATTTTACTGCATTTTCCTTTGGATGTTTTTGTTATTGCTGGTCACCCTTTTTATTTCACAATTCAGCCAGTTCAAAATTTTAATTGAATCAAATCTCCTCTACAGTAGGAATGCTGCAGTTCCAAAAATTTCTTTAAAGTTCCTCTTCCATGAGCATGTTTTTTCTTAAATGTCTCTTTAAAATTTGAGTGACGTGTTGTGTGACATTTTCCTGGTTTTTTTGCATAGTGATATTTAAGTTCGGTTTGATTCACCTCATGCTTAACACAGTATATATAAGGCATTTCATTGTTAAGTACTCCACCCAACAGCAAAGTAACTTTCATTGTGATAGCAATTATTTCATGTTCACATCATGCATTGCTCTTGATATTCTATGATGTTTATTGCAGTCTTCACTGGTGTTTTGTAGCTTAAATTCTTGTTATCAATTTTCAATTGTTTCATGTAAATCTTCTTAAATTCTAATTTTCGAAGTATATTGATGTTCCTCATGTTTTTTTATCAAGCTTGAGTTCTCAATCTACTAGAAGAAATTGTGAAGTTTCCAGAAGTTTCTAGAATTTCAAGAAATTTTGCTTTAACCCTTTGATTCCTGAGCAATTCAAAAAATTATTTTAAGTTTAAATTCTGCATTTACTAGAAGAAATTCTGTAGTTTCCAGAACATTCTAGAATTTCCAGAAATTTTGCTTTAACCCTTTGATGCCTGAGCAGTTCAAAAAATTATGCTTCGTCCAC
>KZ308548.1:677462-689393 GCA_000376725.2 Ladona fulva
CTGTAATAAAATGTACACTTCAAAATATTTTCAATAAATCACAAAAATATTCTCCTGGTGTCTTCTTTGCTGCAGCTCAACCTGGTACAAATTTTACTGAATTTAGCCTGTAAAAGTTTTAGTCATTAAAATCAACAGAAGATATAATTTAGCAAAAAAATGGTGATATTAAAATTTAAGTTTTCGCTTAGAATTGGAAAATTTTATCTCAAAAGGATATTAACAAGAAATGAACTACTGAACATTGCAACAAGAGCAAGGTAAGTTGAAAATCTACTCAAATCAATTTTTTCAAGAGAAAATTTTACAGATCTCAAAATTTTAATACATTAGAAAATAAGTTTCAGAGTTTCTAGAAATAACTGTTCGAAATTTCCACCAAAAAAATTGCATATACACATTGAATTTGCCAAAATTACATGACTTCTAGCAGATTAGTTGAAGATAGACTGATTTCATCCAACACTCCAAGAAAATGATACTACATAATCCTCTGCAAATGAGCTTAAACTGACATTTTTGGAGTTCTTAGTTACATGCTTACAGCACGATTTTTGAAATTTTACTGGCAGAAGTAATATTCGTTAAGAAAAGATTCTTCAACAAATTCCTGTGCAATTACTATCAGAAAGTACTACATCGATCAGAATGAATTAAACCTAGCAAAGACAAAATTTGCATTAAGAATTTAAGCATCACCGGTATGCCTATAACTGCTACGAGGGTATATTTCTTTTTGGATAAACTTGGTTAGACGTTACTATCACGAGAACCTGTTTCAAAAAACGCATGTGATGGAACCGCTGAAAGGGTGCAAACATTCAACTGTGGCTTTAGCGTTTGAACATCGAACTGAATAAGTTTACCTATTCAACGTAAATCGGAAAATTTACTCAAATTTCTAAATTTCGAGTCCAATCTTCGCCTTTTTCAGAGCAAAACATCGATTAACTATAAAATCTAATACGTTACACAATGACAAGATTAAGCAACAGTAATTGAATCACTGCAATGCCTGAATGATCAAAACTGTACTAATTAGGATATTCTTCTGGTGTATCTCACATTACGTAAGCGTCTCAAGTAAGCTCCAATTACAGAAACACCTCAGACCATTTCACTGCAACGACGCGAGTTCAATGAGTTAATATACCGGCATTAATTAATTATACACGCTAACACGAAAACATGAAAGAGCGAAGAAGTCTAGGAAATCATCCTATGCTTTTGACTCCCTCGTTCACTACAATATTCGAAGGACTAACGCCAAAGATAGCTTTCCGCTACAATTTCTGTTGGCTTATTTTCAGGGTAGGTTCACGGAACCAACTAGCTTTAAGTGCAGCATTGAACCGGAAAGAATTTAAGACCAGGAAGAAAACTATTTCAATAAATTGAGTGATTTTTTAGCCTTCTTAATGCTCAAATGCAAACTACATTCAATTCTTAATTTAATTCCAATCCATTTACAATAAATTAGATCCCACATGCTGAGGCTGATGCAGCAATCTGACCAGGTATCGCTGATAGAGCAATCTGACCCGGTTGTTAATTGTATCAAATGTAGATGCAGCAAAGTTTAATAAATCTTTGAAAACTTATCTTCATAATGAAATCCGAACAACTTTCTGATTTAGGAAAATACGTGAAATAAAATTTTTATCCCTTTGGTCGAATGGACATACGTTCCATTAAACAGAACAGCTCATTCGCGAAAGCATGTCGTACGGAAGAAATGCATCAAGTTTTAAAATTGAGGAACATTAAACTGGCAAGCGAGGAACGTCGAAATCGGAATTAAACAACTTAACATCTCTGGTTCCATTTTTAAAAGATCGTTAAGATAAAACTGCAACATTTGGGCAACAAACTCTTAATCGAAGACGGATTGGAATAGATAAAATAAAATCCCTACGATAAGATTATGCACCTGCACGATATTACACTTTTAATCTACACCACGCGGTCAACTCCTTTACTTCACATAAATTCCCGTGAAGATATTGGAAATTGATCAAATCACCGGAAAAATAAGTTAACGGACACTACGACCTAAATTACTGAGTACAAATTAAAACTTTTAGTACAAGTATCTTCAATGAGACTCACGAAAAGATGCGACAGACACTGCGATCTTCACCGCCAGGCGACGTCCTTCGTGCGGCAGCGAGGTGTCTTCGAGCAGGTTTGAACCGTAGCCTTCAGCAGTCAAGAGAAGAGAGGACGAGACGATGGCCTGCAAACCTTTTTATGCTCAGAAAACGGATAGAGGTGGCGCAGTAGGGGTATGGAGAGGGGAAAGTACTACTGCGATTAATATATTTCTTAAATTATTAAAAATATTGCGAGAATGATCTAATGTAGTAAACTGTATAAGTTTTTAAGAGGAAATATTTAGATTGAATGAAAAACTACCATAGATTATTTTCTAAGTACTGTTTACAGTATTACAATTGATACTCATCATACATCTTTGAAATTACTAAATTTTTATTTAATCCAATATAAAAAATGAATTGATTTTCCTTGATTTTTGTCGATTTTTCGTTTTAGCCAGGTTACTTATGCCCAAATGAAAAAGGGAAAAATATTCCATATATTCGTCGGCTAAAATGGGGACATAATTAGCGCCAACATTCAAATTTAGGTGTAAGAGACAAACACTATTCTAATAATAATGTGAAGTCATAATTTCCTTTTGAATAAATTGTAGTTGACCACCTAAGTCTTTACTTCGTGGAACCTAGATATCTTATTCATATTAGTTAAAGAAAATGTCAAAGTATAATGTATTCCACAAAAAATTTCTGAATGAATGTATCAAATAAACTGGATAATTTTATTCCATTTCTTAGATTTTATAACTTAAGGGTTTGTACACTATAAATGCCGAGAGGCATTTACAATGGATGACACCTGGTCAGTGTATCAACTCAAGGCAACGTTACTTATATTATTCAGTGGACACCACTGGTGTTGCACTGTGTAATTAATGTCTCATTAATTACAGGAGCTTGCATAACGAACTTTATCTTTAACATTGCAGTAATTTAACTTTATTTTTCAAAGTTATGAAAGTAATAGAGTTGCATAAGAAGAATTTTATACCTAACAATTTTTTCTTTAAGTTTTGAAACATGAGAGAGCAGACTTTCAACAGAGTGGTCTTTTAAGAAAAAGAATTTTTAACTCATTTAGTAGCTGAGCAATGAATTAGAAAGTGGAATATTTCTCCATTTAAAGAGGGCTACAAATATATTCCTTTCTAAAAAAGATAATCCCTGACATATAAAAGTAAAAATATTTGAGAAATCACCTTAATTATAAAAAAACTACAACATAATTCCTTTTATGTAGCTTCGCATTAACGTGCAGATGGATTTTCAGGCCTGTTTACCAGATGTATGTACTAAAGCCTATTTATATAGAAAGATGCAACACAATATGCTTTTGTAGGGAGTTTTAACTGAGATTTTGCCTTTAACAAATCACTGAAGGTTATAAAGTTAGAAGAAGATATATAAACAAAATAAATAACAGACCTTAAATTAAAATAACTGTAAGGAGGTTTAGGCAGCTCTGAAGACGATGTCAAAAGATAGTTCCCAGCATGTCTTCCAGGGTTGAAATATGTTTTATATAAGTAACTTCAGATAGCAATTTTTTGCAAAAATATGCCTCTGAACTAAAAGATGAACGTACGATGGAAGATATTAGCGAGTAGAATAGAACCATATCCGACTGATAAATTATGTCATTAATAAATTGATTTTAAAATGTGCAAAATCATATTGAATTGGATGACACTGATAAACTGATAAACTTCCATAAATGGTCTATAAAAATAAGGTTTGAGGTTTAAGTTATTCAATAATTCAGAATAAATAACTTCGGAATAACGGCAGGTTTTTCTCCAATAGATTAATATTTTATGAACAGCATATATTTCGATTTCTGAGTAATAAGAAAGTCACACGTGAACCAATCCGGCCCGTTTCAATATCGAGATTTAAGGCAAATAGAAGGTAAAGAATCAAGGATATGAAAGGATGAACACTTAATAACTATAATGACGGCTAATGACTAATCTTGCGGGGGGGGGGGTCACTTGACACACTTGATTTCTTGTTACCGATCATTTTTCTTTCTTAATTGAATGATATTGGATTCTAGACGGCAAGAATACATCGAAATGATTAGTCAGCACTTTAGTGATTTGGTGGAGGTATTTTGCAGTTTTTGCTTTGCTTTTAATTATTCTCTGAATTCAGTTGTATGTACAAATGATAGGTTCTAAAGACGAAGATCGGGGTCGGTGATTATAGAACTAATTGGGCGGTGGAAGATACAGATACAAGTAAGAGTAGAGAAGTATGGCGGAACATTATGATTAAACCAAGTGAATAACTTGCGTATCCAAGGAGGGAGTACCGTGAGTAATGTGAATGAGTGAGTGTGATTCTCATTCAGTGATGAATGAGAACTGTTATCTTACCCACCATAGAGCAAAGTTCAATCTTGTCCGTTGTAGGTTTGGACTCGGCGAGTATATCGGAGTTAGTATAATATGGAGAAGGATGAGTTTTAATTTTCGGTTATATCGTGACGCGGAACAGCGTAAGAATTCTTATTTTTCCGTCACCGTAAAAAAATCGCAGAGAAGAACGACACTAATCGCTGAGGTAAAGATTTAACTCAGCGGTTCACAGATTTCTCAAATCTTTTTAGTGGCTCTTATTCGAAAGCAAAATATTTTCGGAGATCGAACGGAATAAGAACTACACAAATAAGATGTAATTCCCCCGAACTATCAATTTTTATCCCCATTATCATAAATAATCTCCTAATTGAGGAAAATTTGGGCCCATAATTACCATCTGATTGAGGGAGGTTACGTGACTAGAATTATCAGTGGTTCAATTATTGACTCATTGGGGTTTACTACGCCGTGCATTACTGACTTCATCGTAAGCGAAGAATTGAAACTTAATGTGCAGTTATTCAATTTTATTCATTGCTGTCATCAATAACATCTTCAGGTCAAATTTCGTGCACTTATTAAACCCGTGAAAGATTTTTTTATAAATATTACATATAACGCAAAATAATAAGTTCAGTTAAATGTTGAGGGTTTAGGTTTCTTGCGCAGTAGGAAAATCTTTATCTTCTACACTTACCATGGTCTCAAGTTCAGTAATGGGTAAAGTATTAACAGTAACTATGATTTATAATTTTGATATTTTACTATTGCTCAAAATATATAGTCAGTGAATTTATAAGCATATTAGCGATGATGTACGCATGAACATATTTTTGATTTTAGAGGAAAAAATTAAAAAGAAAAAGTCTGTCGTAGCCAGGATTAGCCTTGGAGCACCCCAGCATGATGGAACCAAAGACAAATTGCAGTACTGAAGTACAGTACCTTGAATCGACTATTGAAAGTTAGAGACCCTGTAAACACGTACAACTTGACATTTCAATCCTACGGCGGAGTATACCAGGCCTACGGGAGCGCCTTGAATATTATAAGAGGGCTAAACTGTTTGAGATACATGAGAGTCGCTTGCTCCGAGATTAGTGCGTATAATGATTGCGAAAGTGAATCGGCCGGTATGAAAGTGCTCAAGACATGCAGAAAAAATGCTTCAAAACACTTATTCGTGCTTACGAAAATCTCAATGAAATTTAAGTTTTGATTTTCAGTATACATTCCATCGCCCAGGAAAATTTAAGAATACTAAGGTTCATAACGTGTTCGGGTCTCCTCATAACCGTATTAATACTCAGAAGGTTCTTCTTATGTGATCAATAAAGAATATTTGTTTTAGGAACTAATGCAAATGAGAAAACGTACGGGAAATGGTTGGCTTTGATTGTAGACTTCTTTAGACAACATTAGTGTATTGATATGACGTATGGTATGGATACCTTCCTTCACGAAAAGCACCGAAAGAATGTTTCGTCGGAGGGAAACTGGTTGAAGGACATAGAGGGCCTCCGAAGCTTCCTTTCGCCACAGCTGCTCTCGTTTTCCCACCCTCGCAGAGCGAGGAGTGCCCGAAGCTCGGTCGTGCGCAATTATGCACTAAAAACCTTGTGCAAGGAAACAGCACTCTCATTTGTCAACGAAGTAACGACAGATGACAAAGAAAATCCGATGAGGAACATTCACTAAAGAGAAAAATTTAGCTTGTTACTTCTTGTAAGTTATTTATTTCTGTGTAATATGTTTAAGAAGTGACACCTTAACGTAAATTACATTCGTGAAAAAGAAACAAGCGTTTATCATTACCTGTCCGGCAGAAAATCTTGTATTCCTTAGAAGAGCCTATACATCTCCAACGTGGGTGAATTCGAATTAAGCTTATGATCTCTTCCCGTTCATCTGGGCATAAATGTCTACCCTCCAAAGTATCTTAAGAATTGTCTCACCTTAAAGATAGTTGCGTTGAAAAGAATCTACCCCATCGTTTACTCACCTCAATTTAAGCACCAGAACGGATTACCTATACTTGGAATCGTAATTCTCCGTAATGGAGAAACTACGAAGAATTACGATTGCGAGGAAATTTCTTGTGAAGGGTTTTGAAAACCGCTTGATCAAATCTTCTTTCAGGTACTCATTTTTAATAAGACAGCATTCATAAAAGGGATATTTGGATACAACTAGTCATATCGGTGCATCAAAATTGAGAAGTGAGACAGTTCAGCCGATGGCAAGGCGTCTAAAAATTAACCAGCACTCACTCTTTTCCACCGCATTTGCCCTTGTATTTCTCTTTCCTCGTCTGACGAGTTGTTCACAGCAATACTAACTTCCTAAGACAACTTGACGACTACGGGATGTAAGCGCTGAGTTGAATACCCCGACATATCAACATTTGACTAACGGACGTTGATTCACTTATAGGAACATTGTGAAAAAGGAAAATGGATTGCTAGTTACCGGAAGATTTGAACGTATAGAAGTAATTAGTGTATTAAATAAATACTTGGAGAAACTAAAAGACAAGGCTTGCATTTCCGAGAGGGCATACGTAAAGAATACTTAAGATTTCATAATTTAATTTTTTAGTGACATTTAACTCCTGATTAAAATAGAAAGTCAATCGTGCATTTAAAAAATATCAAAATTTTCAACCAAAATCGAAATTTAAAATTGGAAAACCTGAGACTTGGTTGAAAATAGTCCAAAAGGTAGATATGAATCTAAAACTCCATTCAGGCAAAAATTAACTTCCGTTGTGGCTTTTTTTTATTTCAAAATTATATGGAAAATAATTTTTTCACGAAAAAACATATCAGAAAATAGAATGAAAAATCTAGAAATAAAACCGTTTCGCAACCGATTTCTTTGATAGACTTAAGGAGAAACCGCTATCAAATCTTGAACTATGAAATTTTTTCCTTTGTTTTGTGATACAAGGTAAAGGAATATCTCATTCTCTAATATCTCTCACTTAATTTTTCTTGTGTACTATGGAAGCTGCTGAGGAATGAGAGACGTTGATTCGATTTATTTTGGTCACATCTATTGAATTTTGTGTTGGAAAGTGTTATTCATAGGTCCTTCGCTCTGCACTGGACGTTTTCCTCATAACAATCTGGCTTAGTCTCAAAGGCAATGGCAAATTTTATCATGCCTTTCAAACCTTATTAAATAAGGTTTGAAATGAATTGAGAATTGAGACATTTTCTCCTCCAAGCAATTCGTGGAGAAAATAATAGTCACACCATTCTTCGGGTTGAATTCTTTACGGAAAGACGAAGAAGAAGTTATTTAGGTAGCTTACAGATAAATAGTAAACCACTAAAACCTACAATGAAATGAATCAAGGCAATGAGAAAGAGATTTTAACTTTATTTAAACAATTATAACTAAACCTTGGAGTTTATCAAGATTCCCCAAATTTCATAGAAGCAGTATTGATGGAAGCAATCACGCGATTAACTGGAGGAGCGTTGATTACTTCCTCAGGAGTTCCGGCGATCGATCTCTTGACCAAATAATCATAGTCATATACTTGCGTTGGGGCGAGAGTGTTTACCTGAGAAAAGACAATGAAAAGATCAGTTGAGAGGCGCAAGCAGAAGATAATAATAAACACAAAAGATGAAATCAGTCCATGTGATCAAGCAATAAAGTGTCGTTTTTGACCAAGGAAAAATCATATTAGTTTTCCTGACATTAAGTTTGTCTAAGTAATAGAATGGAATATTGAGAAAATTAAAACGACCAACCGATACTAAAATAGAGGGATGGATCTTGACTTATACTTGGAAATATTTTTCAGAAGAAATTTGCGCGTTAACTCGCTAATTGAAAGTTAAGCAAACATATGCTGAATATTTCCCCTGTGAGTTAATCATATATCCTTTCATGTATATCAACATTTTCCGAAGAAAACTTTCAGAATGGAGTCAATTGATTTTTCTATAAAGTACATATACTCCAGTCGTTACCAAATGAAGAAGATTCTTTTAGTTAGATTTACAGAACACAGTTTAAAACTCTTTAATGATAATCTTTCCCTTCAAACACTTCAAAACACTTCCCCCAAAAACACTTCAAATTTATCCTTCTAGACATACCTCTTCTGGGAAAGAAGAACCATAGAAAAATATACTTCATTGACGCCAAAATTGTGTTTTAGCGTGAAAGCTAAATTAAAAGAATATTTTTAAATAAACTGCGACATTTAGCAAGTTAAAAGAATTTGTCGCGTCGAAACTGCCATAAATATAATAAAACTCCATATTCAAAATTCCATACTCCTAGATTCCACACTTCCTCACAGAACAGACAGCGATATTAACTAATCCTCACATACAACTGCACTTTCTTACAACAGTATATAAGGAAAGATATTCGAGGCAAAATTATAGGATCACAGAATACTTATTTTGGAATCGTGAGTTTTAATACACTACAATATATTTGACGAATACCGTACATTAAGGGAGAAAGAACTATTTCCTCTGAACCTAGATTTCGAAAGAAAGATTCCCGAACATTTTTACAATCACTGTGTTTTCTACGACGTATCAAATGTATATGATACGTGCTTAGTTAAACATGGCTTGACCATCCAAGACTCACCTCTCCAAAGTAAGCAGCGACAAGGCAGGCGTAAAAGGCGCAGACGATGTCGTATATCATGAAGGCGGCCCACAACCAGTAGGAGTATTCAACTGTGATGAAATCATAGTACTCCGTCTCTGCCCGCTTTGTTATCGATTTTGCGACGGCAGCTTTGACGGCCACATCCTCCTCATCTTCATAAGGCTCATAGTCCTCATAGTAGTCGTCTTCTTCGGTTACTGAAGAAACGCGAGGTACTGCAAGTACTAGCAGGAAAAAAACGAGAAAACCTGTAATGGATTAAGTAAATTTATTATATATATATATTATAAGGGGAAGGGCAAGTGAGAATATTGCCGCATGAATACGAAAACACTTCAAATGTATCCTTCTAGACATACCTCTTCCGGGAGAAAAGAACTGTCGAAAAATATACTCCATTATCGGCTTCTATGCTCCTATCGTCATACGAACTTAAATTTTTATCTATTTTTTCGAAATTTTACTGTAAAAAGCTTACAGCACGTCATATCATGGATTCCAGGAAAAATATCCTTACTCACCCGAACGTATTAGGGTGAAAAATTAAAGCGTTGGTTTAATGTCTTCCGATGGTAGAGGCCGTAAAATTTTGCTTAGATAAGTTAATTTTTTAACGAAATGCGCAAACATATGCTGATTGCTCGAGTAATAGAGAATAAAATGACTGAAAGAAAACTTTCAGCCAAATACGACCGATTCTGAGCAAAGCCTTGATTGAACGTACGGCCTCAATGAATGCAATCCTCGAAAGTGTTTGAGGAACAATGTAAGAGGTCCGATTTGAATAACGGTAAGGCAAAAAAAAGGAATGCGTTATGTTTGCTAATAAGAGCCTTTCCTCGGAGCGTGCCATTGTACAAATGTTTACCTGTCGTGCGGCTCACGAAAGATAATTTGACAATCTAAATGCCCCTGAATATTCTGTTGTTTCCCTCCGTGACCGACGAGTATGAGCGTTAATTAATGATTTTAAGGTAACACTTTAAAGTTGGTTATTAAGCAATGTGGAAAATTCACGAGAAAAATATTCATGTGAACGAGTTACGCTTCAAAACTAATGAAGTTTTGATATTGATCTAATGATATTATATTTTTATAAAAGTATTTGCTTATAAAAGTATATACTTCGCGATCAAAATGATGTTTATTGACAAAAAATTGGGTCGTTCGTCATTAGATAGTTTATCTTGAGGAAAAACCTAGGAAGAACGATCACCCACATCATGCCCTGGCGCTCGATTTGAGAGTTTGTCTGTGTTTCAAACGAATCTCGTCTACACCTTAGAAACGACTTCCTTTCTCGGAAGTTTTCGATTTTGCCAAAAGAAATTGCACACCTCTGAGAGTTCGCGGAGCACAAATATTTTTTTTACGTCGAATGTTGATCTTATAGTTAATATTCTTCAATCGACTTTCTACCCAAATTAAAACGACCAAACCATTTTTGTTCAGTAGAAGACTAGTGAATTCCTTCAAATGTATGAGGATGAGCATGACCTGGTAAAATCAGTAAAATTTCTATAGAAACATTTTCTTCATGAACGGAAGATCTCTCGGAGACAAATTAGCCTCTGGACTTCCATTCAATGTGAAGTAGAATAAATGTTGACTTCGTCAGCTATAAAAAGAAAGTTATGGTTGAATAACAAAATGCTAAGTGATGTTGTGTCACCAAAGGTTGTCATATATTTTTCTTTTATCTACATGTAGAAGGCAATCATGTACTTTCTCAGAGAGCTGGATCATTGCAATGATTCGGCCCCAATGAATGTACATCCAGCCTTCTTCCAAATGAACTTCCTACTTATATCTTCGATACACAAAGTAATAATCTTATATCATTATCTTCCTTTCAAGGATTAGGCATTCTGCCTGTTCCGGCTTCACCAACCTAGTCTTGGTTGTCCTATACTTCTTTTCCCTAATGGCTTATATTCTAAAATCTTTCTGGGAATCCTTTCTAGAGGCATGCGATTAACATGCTCTCTCCATCATTCTTTATAATTAGTTGCTACTTCTGACACTGGTTGTACTCTTAATTCTTCGTTTTTTATGTGGTCCAGACGTGTACAGCCTTTTACATATCTATGAAATTTCATTTCTGATGTTTCTATCTGTCTATAGTCTTTTTTTCTAGAAGCCCAAGCTTCTGATCCATATAGCAATGTGGGCACAGCCATTACATTGTAAAATTTTATTTGTGTTTCTTTTGCAGTTTTTCCTTTCAAAGTTCTTCTTATGGTCCCACACATTCTTTGATAGTTGGTTATTGTATTTTAAATACCTTTATCTTCTTCATAGGTGATGTAGCATCCTAAATAATTAAAGTGCAATACCTGTTCTATTATATTATTATCAATCATTATTTTTGTGCAGATAGGGAACTTTCCTAGAAACGCCATTGTCTTAGTTTTTTGTACAGAAATTTTCAAGTTGTAATCTTTAGGTAACAGATTTAGTTTGTGGACTGCCAATTGTAAGTTATCTTAATTTTCTTGAATTATGACTTGGTCATCAGCAAATAGCATTGAACTTAAAAATTGATTTTCTCCTATTTGAATTCCTGGTGGTGTAACATTTCTCCATTCTCGTAAACAATCATCTATATATAAGTTAAATAATATTGGGGACAGAGGACACCCTTGCCTAACACCTTGATTGGTTATGATTTCCTGTGTTGCGTTTTTGCCAATACCAGTATCAATTACTATTTTTGTATTTAAATAGAAAGATTGAATAGTTTTAATTAAATGAGTTGGATATCCCCGCTTTTCCATTATGGACCAAAGTTTGTCTCGATGAAT